>VWPV01014990.1:168683-228713 GCA_013389885.1 Geococcyx californianus
CTAGGGAGGTGGTGGAGTCACCATCCCTGGAGGTGTTCAAAGAGAATTTGGATGAGGCACTTAGTGACATAGTATAACTGACAAGTAGGAGTAGGTGTAGGTAGTAGGTGTAGGTATTGGGCCATAGGTTGGACTCGATGATCTCAAAGGTCTCTTCCAACCTTACAATACTGTGATACTGTGATAGACAGGCTCTTATAAGATATGCTTTTTCTCATGCAGCAAAATATGAGCATCTATGAGTTAAAGCATTACTCACTGGGATGACTTCAAAAATCAGAGTTCTATATCCTACTCCTGCCAAACTCTGTGGTCATTAAGCTTTGGAAGATGGGATAGGCATCTCAGGAGGACTACAAGTATGAAGTGATATCATGCAGAGAGAAAATCAGAAGAGCTAAAACCCAATTAGAATTTAAATTGATGAATTCTGTGAAAAACAATTTAAAAAGGTTTTACAAATACATTTACAACAAACGCAGCACCACAGAGTATCTCCATCCTTCACTGGATGCAGGGGGAACAACCATGACAAAGGATGAGTGATGAGTACAAGGCTGAGGTAAATAATGCTTCCCTTGTCTCGGTCTTCAATAGTAAGGTCAGATATTCTCTGGATTCTCAGCCTCCTGAGTCAGAAGTGACACACAAGAAAATGTTTAGAGACCTGCTCAGCCAATTAGACATTCACAAGTGTAAAGGGCCAGATGGAGTCTACCCAACGGTATTAAGGGAGCTGGTGGACAAGGTTACCAAATCCCTTTCCATCTTCTACCAGCAGTCCTGGCTGACTTGGGGAAGTTCCACTTGACTGGAGACTGGCAGACTTTGGCCCATTTTACAAGAAAGAGGGGGAAGATCCAAGGAAACAACAGGCCTGTCAGTCTGATCTTGGCACTGGCAAAGGTCATGCGACTGATCATCTTGAGTGCTATCACACAGCATACACTGTGGACAACCAGGTGATCAGGCCCTATCAACATGAGTTTATGAAAGGCAGGTCCTGCCACACTAACCTGATCTCATTCTATGACAAGGTTATGCACTTAATGGATGACTGAAAGGCTGCGGATGTACTGTACTTGGACTTTAATAAAACTTTTGATGCTATTTCTCACAGTATTCTGCTTGAGAAACTGGCTACCCTTGATATGTACAGGCAAATCCTCTGCTGTCTAAAAAACTGGCCTGATGGTCAGGTCCAAAGTGTGGTTGTAAATGGAGTCACATCCAGTTAGAGGCCGGTCACAAGTGGTGTTCCACGGGGCTGTGTTGGGTCCAGTCTTGCTCTGTAAATTTATCGATGATATGAACGAGGGGACTGAGTGTATCCTCAGTAAGTCCACAGATAACTCAAAGCTGGGTGGATCTGCTTTAGGAAGGGAGTCTCTACAGAGGGATCTGGACAGGCTGGATCGATGGGCTGAGACCAATAGGGTGAGGTTCAACAAGGTCAAGTGCAGCATTACAGGCTTGGAAGGAGTGGCTGGAGAGCTGCCTGGCAGAAAAGGACCTGGGAGTGTTGGTTGACAGCCGGCTGAACATGAGCCAGCAGTGTGCCCAGGTGGCCAAGAGGGCCAATGGCATCTGGGACTGTATCAGAAACAGCGTGGCCAGCAGGACCAGGGAAAAGATTGCGCTCCTGTACTTGGCACTTTTGAGGCCACACCTTAAATACTGTGGTCAATTTTGGGCCCCTCACTACAGGAAGGACATTGAGGTGCTGGAGCGTGTCCAGAGAAGGGCAACAAGGCTGGTGAGGGGGCTGGAGAGCAAACCTTGTAAGATGTGGCTGAAATAACCGGAAATGTTAAGCATAGGGAAAAGAAGGCTGATAACCGACCTCATCACTGTCTACAACTACCTGAAAGGATGTTGTAGCGAGGTGGATGTTGGTCTGTTCTCCCAATTAATAGGTGATAGGATGAGAGGAAACGGCATCAAGTAGCTCAAGGGGAGGTTCAGTTTAGATACTAGGAAAAATTTCTTCACTTAAAATGTGGAATATGCTGCTCAGGGAGATGGTTGAGTCACTACCTCTGGAGTAGATGAGCTGCTCAGGGACATGGTTTAGTTGTGGAAAGGTA
Source organism: Geococcyx californianus (assembly GCA_013389885.1). Taxonomy (NCBI): domain Eukaryota; kingdom Metazoa; phylum Chordata; class Aves; order Cuculiformes; family Neomorphidae; genus Geococcyx; species Geococcyx californianus. Next base: position 170,771 of record VWPV01014990.1, read on the forward strand.
CGGTTGGACTCGATGATCTAAAAGGTCTTTTCCAATTAACTGATTCTGTGGTTCTACGATTCTAAGTTTTTCCCCTTGGAAAAATAACTCTTTGACCTTCCCTGGGTACTCAGCTTTTAAAATGTCAATGAAAAAATTATAAGCGTGGCTGTATGGATAAGGAGACAATATTAATTTCTGAAGATCTTGTCTTGTTGGCAGACAGGGAAGAAGAAAGTGAGTTGATATCTAAAGATTAATGATGACGCATGTCAAGGAAGGGGTTTAGCACAGGAAAAAATAATATTGTAGAGGGCTTTACTGGGGAGCAGCAAGGGACATTTTTCTTTTTATAGAGGAAACAGATGTTCTGTAGTGAGAAAATGTATCTTAAAGATTGTACTTTCCAACCCAGAGACTGGTGCTTTGGCAAAGAGACCACCTGAAGAGCAAGAAATCATCTTTCAAACTGGGACATCAGCAAAAGCAGACATTAATTATCCTGTTTTCACAGATGGCTATAGTAAAGCCATAAAATTTTACTTCATATTTTTTTATTTTACTTTTAAATGTTTAATCTTTAAAAAAACTTTTTTTCCACAGTATTGAACATTTTTCAAGAACTTATATACAATATGTGAATCTATTGGAATGTCATAAATGACATTTACATTTTTCCGCTTTATAGATAGAAATCAAGAAGCAGTTAATATTTCCTCTTTTCTACGATCCTTGATCCCTTTTTATAATTGTAGTGGCATTGCACAGGAGATATGGAATTCTTTCTTGTACTGCCATGACTCCCATGAAGTCAGACTAAATGGAATTTTTCTTGCTTAAATTAGGCTAGAATTTGGTTGCTAATATACAGTTCAAGTGAACGTGAGTAGATGTTCTCCCTTTGATTCCTTGAATGAAAACAGACTTATTACTTACCACTAGGACTTAACACTTACTACTTTCTACTTTCTTTTGGGAATGTTCTTTGTTTCTACATTTCAGTGATTTTACCTACGATTATTACAGTAAAAACACAGAGAAAAGTATGAAATAACATTGGAGGAAAACAAAGTGGTAGAATGAATACTTGTAGATGAGTTTCTTAGGGACATGGTTTAATAGGGAGACAGGCACGGTTGGACTCGGTGATCTCAGAGGTCTCTTCCAACCTTATTTTATTATTCTGTGATTCTATTATTCTAATATACTTTGTTATAAAGATGCTATTTTTTACTGTATTAACTCAGTTATTTTTATACAGGTATATGTATGCATTTTTTCATTATGTGAAATTTTCAGACTAAAAGATCAGCTAGTTTATGTAGTTGTGTTCTTTTTTATTACATTTATGATACTAGAATCCTATACAACAACAATTAGCCTGACTGAAAATATCTGGGATTATATTAATTTATGTAGGTTGTGATCTCTAGATAAACCTCTTATCTTTGGAATTAAGCTCGAATTGTTTCTGTATATTGGCTAGTTAACCTGAGTTTACTGTGCTATCTGAATTAAATAATAAATTACAAAGATCTAATATTGATGCCTTTTAATATAATATTTATTAAACACAGGCGATGTTCTAGGTAGCAAGCAAACAATGCTATTTACTTTCCAAACTGAACACTGCATACTACCTGTCTTTTGATGTAATTATTCCACGTAATTGTTTCTGTCAAGAATAAATGAAGCCTTAAAGGAAGAACACAATCATTACAAGCAACAGAATCTGAGTTATATACTATAGTGGCCCTTTTGCTCTATTTTTATCCAAAGTTGCTATTAATGGATTGAGAAGGTGACAGAAGTTGTAAGTGATTACACTAGAAAATATCTAGACAAATAAACTAGCTTGGCGCAATTTGAAATTTCTTTCTGTTGCTAGGTGATTACTCACTAAATGGTATTTCTTTCCATTTAATTTGTTCAGCATGAGTGGAAGAACACTGCAGAGGCTAAACCAGGATGAGATCTAGGAGTCAAGTTACATGATTATTAAGCAAATACTATTGTCCATTTAATGAAAAAATCTTGTTCCTTTTAGACATGCATATCTGACTGACACATACCTGTACACTGGTTCCATTTTCAGGAAATAAAGTTTAATTTTATTTAATTAATTTATAGTTAATTTATATTTAATTAATGCATCTGCATAAGGCCACAAATACAGAAAATAACAGTCCCAAAAACATCATTGCAGATCTCCACGTTTTCTATGACATACAACATACGTAGAATTGGGATTCCAATGTGAAAGTAATATTTGACAGAAGTTACCAAGTGTCAAGTAACCAAGGAATTCATCTTTATCATAAGCAAACTTATGACACCATATTTCAACACTCCATCTTCTCCCTGGAGTCTTCCTAGTTGTTCCTTGAGGATAGTCTTGTTTCACTAAGGGTTGTAACCCTCTTTTCTGGGCAACACCCCATTAGCCGTATTAGAGCCATCATTCACAGGTGGCAAAGTATAGGCATAATTGCTTATTTTTAAATTTTTTTTTTTTTGTATCCTTCTTGTTTTGTCTTTTTTTTCTGAATAGATTTGGAAATGTTACGGTCACATGTAACTCTTATAATGATAAAGAGGCCATTCCATGAAATATAATCTTCTTTTATTATTTAAATAGTATTTCTGTGATGCTGCCCATTGCCTGAAATGGTAAGTCAGAACTTCAAAGTGCTGTTATTTGTTTTATTGTCATTGTGTGAGTGGTAAATTTACCAAATTTTATGGCAAATTTTAAAGTGCTAGAATTGTCAGAGAAATGGATTCCACAGTAGTATAGCAAAAATTCAACATTTTGGTACTCAGCTACCTCTAAAGCATTGCTATGCTAAAGAAACCTGGTATTATTTTTTTCATGATGGAAAGAAGGCTGAATGATCATTCTGTGAGTGAAAATTAAATATTACATATAAAAGTATCTTATTATCATCTATATTTACACCATCCTTCCTTGCATAAAAATGTTTGCATGCAAATTTAATTTAAAAGTTTGAGAAGTATTACCCATACATAAGGTATCAAATCACCTACAAGTTCTGTCCTACTCCCTGCTCACCCACTGCTGAAGTTTTTTATCATAATTCCATAAATGTCTTCAAAAAGCAATTTCATCTTTCTGTGAGAAATGGTCATGATTTTTCATAATATATATTACATCCTCAAGCTATAATCTGTGGTATTAACAAAGCAAAATTAATAGTGTAAGATAACATGAGTTTTCTGAAGAAGCTGAAAAATTAAGTTAGTGTTAGGTTAATAAGGAATTCAATGAAGAATTTTTACCATTTGAGTTGAGAAGTAGCAGTTCTTAATATTACTATTTCTCATTATAAAAAAAAAAAATAGTATTTGTTCTTAAATATGATTAATTCTTGAACACCAGAGGAAAATTTTACAGCTTAACATTATAATGATTTCAAAATTATTTGGTTTTACAGAAAGAAATCCTATATTTGTACTTTTCCCACATGTTTCGTAAACATCATCACATATTAGTTGCAATTTCCTCTGAAATATGAAACTTAATGATATTAAGAAGAAATGTTGCTTCTTATAAGACACGTGAAACACTACAAGTATCTAGTTTGTACTAATACTAGCACTGGAAAGTCATTACCACTAAAAATGTCAGTTCTGATGAAGCATTTAAAAAAATTTCCAGAATCAAATTCAGAATGTCTTTACTAAGCTGTTTTATGGTAGAGAGTACCATTGGAAATGTGATGAGTCTTCATGTAAAAATGCTGATTTGAATTAGATTTAGAATATATGTCATCCTCAATTAGCCTTCCCTTCATCAGAATGATCTCACAAACACGAAGAATGAATCTTTATTTCCTCCTTTGCACACGGGAGGTCATTTGTCAGATTTAATATACTTCTATCTATGTCTTCCTACATGTTTTGTGTTCAAGATGGATGACTGCAGACTTCATGGAAAAAAAAGATATCACATCAGAAAGAACTTGAACACGATTTTTTTAAATGTTGATTATATTTAACATTTTATTCTGTAAATTACAGCAAAACTGATGAATCAATGATAAAGGTATTGCATGAAAATTAAATTTTCAACACTTTCAAAACTGATTTCTGCACTGTAAGTTACTGTTTCTACTTAAGAATTAACAAGACATAAATTTTGTAAAATTAGCTTTCCAAATTTTCTTTAAGCACTCATTTGATGGGTATTATTCTGTTGTTGAAGTTTAACATCAGAACAATTACCTTTTACTTAAGATATTGTACAAACTATTTAGCTTCCTGCACTTTAACAAACAGGGAAGCATAAGCAAAAAAGTAATTAGGAAACAAAAATGCTCTTTAAAATGTCCTTGATAGATGCTGGAACAGCAACTGTTCTTGCTGTTTAGTAAGATATCTCTTTTAAAGAATACAGTTGAAACAAGAAGTTTTACAAGAAACTTGAAGAAACTGAAGTAAATAATGGCAGGGAACAAAAAAGACCCAAATTCAGAACACATAAAAGAATACTCAGTGGATATGTAAAAAAAGAAGGAATGATATGACTAGATATGTACAAGGGGCTTGTGTCTAGGCTAATCTGGAATGACTGGACGTGAATTACATATGCTAATGAAAATATGAAAATAATTGATGCAAAGGAATGTAATGTCTCCTTTTTTCTTCATTTAGTGTTATTCCTTTCTATCCTGGAGCAATACTATAAAACTGATATTAAGAAATAAGATATAGATATAGATATAGATATACTTCACATCTAAATACACGTGCACTGGATGAGATATTATTATCTAAATGCCACATATAGTTAACTGTAAATATATACAATTCTATTTTTTGTAGGAAAATCATTTAAAATATAAATAAGTTTACAAAAAAAGTTAATTTAAACCTTTCTGGCTCTTGCAGGTAACAGTCACACATGCAAGTTTTACACCATAGTCAAGATTTTGTATTTCCCTTTAACAGGTGATTTTAAGATTTTACACTTGTCCATAGGTAGAATACTTAAATAGCCTTCAATATTGGAAAAGCAGCTGCATTCCCAGGGCCAATTGTGCAATTCAGTGTTAGTGTAAATGGAAAATGTTGCTAACTGTGTGACTTATTAGTGTAGATACATATAATTTAATCAGTTATGCAAATATTGTCATTTGTAGTGACAGTTGTGAATGTAATTATTTGCAGGTATAATGATGTGATGATAATTTCTCATATTTATGAGCAGAATGTGAAAAATGCAGAGTAGGAAATAATAAAAATAAAATAATTTCCCAAATTCTTTCCAAAATAATTTTAAAACTTCTTAACTTTTGACATCTAGTCCAAAATCTAAACTGAATATTTGCTTTGTTCTATTTTAGATTTTTAGTTAAACTTCTTTACTAGCATGGGAACAGGCAGAAATAGAAATGTGGGGAAGAGTGAGACTAAAATTAGAAACTGTCAATTATAAATTTACTTGTAATAATATTATAGAACACTACATTAATGTTGTCTATATATTAAAATTCCTAAAGTTATAGAAAATACTTTTATTGCTTTTCATCAGAATATTTTGGGATACTGGAAAAAGTATCTTGAAAACTTCTAAAATCATAGCAATTCCATTAAAATAACATTGAATAAGATGTTCAAGTTCTGAGCAAGTGTGAATTCTTGCCTGTGAACGTGGAATCACTGTCTTTTGTCAACTGCACAGATAGTACAATTAGAGAGTTTCTATTTTTCTGTCTCCCTTTACCATCTAAACAATAGTCCATTGTGAGCTTGTATTTTTACTATCAGTAAGACCATATACTAAAAAGGATCTTGGATTTCACTTATTGTGATAGTTGATAATTATGACAAACAACACATGTATTTAAAATACAATGTTTTTAATCGGCCAATCAAATCTTTGCCCTTAAAATTACACCATTGAATTAACCTCTGTCATTTCTCATCAAAAAATTAAAAATCAGAGGTCCAGTCCTAGGCCAGCAGAAATCAGTCCCACTGAAATGTAGTTTTTGTAGGTCAGCTTCTTGTCTGATGTGTATAAACTGGACATGACTAAATGAACTTATGCCTCAACTGACTCTTCTATATTACTATGACCTGTCAGAAACAATTGCTTAAAGTATAAGGCTATGTTCCACAATAATGTTTCTGTAGGCACAGCAACTTTGTTTGTATTCTTGCTAGCACTGCAGGAAAGTTATCTTCAAGAGTACTTCCAAAGGCACACGTGCCTAGGTGGTCCATATTTTTTGGTTCTAAATTTCGTGAACCATTTTTAGGAACTTATGTTTGAGTTTGTGAATGATTCCACATTAATCGCTAAACAGTACTAAATCCCACATGCAACTGCAAAATTGCGAGGTCAGCACTGTGAAGGATAATTAGATTCCATGTAAATGGACTTACTTTCCTGTCTTATAATTGTGTCTTTGCATTTGAGGACTAAAGTGGCATCAAAAAAGAGAATTCCAAAACAATATTCCATACTTAAATTTATATCCCTTAGATTTGTACCCCAAATTGGGTAACTTAACCTGTTTCATATCTTCTAGCAGTGAGTATACTTACATAACTCTCGTCTCAAAATCCTTTGTAAAAATTGATTCTTTACATTTTACACATCGACTCTGATATTAGACCTACTAGTAGGAAAACATCAGTATTTCTGGATTGGTATGGATAGTTAAAACAGAAGGAAGTAATATGAACTTGAGGTTAAAGTGCCATGCATATTCATCATTCATATTGGACCATAATATCCACCTTACTAAGATAATTAATCTCCATCAGAATAATGTAAATAAAAATTTGGACAGAGATAAGCAGAATTTAGTGACCATTCTTGACATTATCTCTCTTGGTTAGGCTGAATTCCTGAAGATTATTGATGATACTGAGTCTCCTCAGGGCTGAAGCAATCACTATTGTGAAATAAAATTGCGTACTCTAAGTCTGGACAACATGATCATATATGTTGAATATCCAGTCCTTTTTCTGGAGCACACAGTATCCATTAGAGAACACAAGGAAATCCTCATAAGACTGTATGGAGTCAATCTTCACTTCCTGCACTGGGGATATTTTTGTCCCCATTTTAGTTTATGTAAAGCTGTTCTAGATTTCTACACAGGCATTTGAGAAAAGTGAGACACAGTGAAGTATGTTTGAATACTTTCTTGAACAGAAGTCTGAATACATCTAATGGAAGAATGAAAATATTGACTTCAGAGGAAATGGATATTTGAGTAAGGAAATATTGATTTAGTCTTTTAAATTGTATTCCTCTTCTCCCCGCCCCCTCATCCTGGTTCCAAGAAGGCTGTCTTCCATCACCCTGTTTTAGATAATGACTCTCCTTTTTTTCCTTTATTCCTTTGGTGTCTCCACTTGCTCTGAACAGACAGCAGAGTAGACAACAGCAGGATGGAAGGTAAGGATCTCTTATGGGGACGGCTTGGGGGCCAAGAGTAGCTCAGAACTCATTCTTTCATTTCCTCTGTGCCTGCTTTTGCCACCAGACTTTTCTGATGACCATGTCTTTTGCAATTTACCAGCTGACGACAGTCTGCCGTGACTGTTGGGCTTCGCGCTGCAGGCAGAATTGGCTGAACTGTATATTATATTCTGGAAATATGTATGTTTAGTTCAGAAATAACTTATCAAAGATTACAGAATTATTAATCAATGCTTTCATGATAAAAACTAGTACTGGCATAAGATTTTCTCATTCACCAAATTCACAGGACTTTCAATCAGTAGAAGATCTGCAGAGGACTTTTCCTACCTTGTAGGCATAATATCTGCCACTCTAATCCTCTATGATCACTGCCTGCCTGATATCACATTATGCTTTGTTAGATGGAGTACATATCAGGGAAGAAGTTTAGATGAGGTCATTTTGGAGAATAGCTTTACTTTTCCACTCACTTCAGTTAAAATTGTCCTCTTGTTCCCATGCTAGAACTGGTTGTGATTAGCTCCTGGGTAACCCGCACTGGGATGAAAGAAACGGAATGAGCTGTCAAATTCTAATCATTCTTCAAAACTAAAACCGAAAAGAATACATATAAAAAATACATTTATCCAAATTATTCTATTAAAGATTTCCCCAAGGCTTTTAGTTGAATAAATATTTTCATATTTGTTTAAAATTTAAGTACAATGTGTTTATAAGCTAGGATATATTTTCTCTACTTTCTGAAATGAATTACATACTGAAAACTTTAAGCTTTTACAACATCTATTAAATGAAAGTCTCCACCCAGACATTTCACTGCATCTTTATCTCCCTACATTTTTACCTGTTACTCAATGTACTTTCCTCATGTCTATAATGATAAGGTTGAAAAATAACCTTTATGATACCATATGGATTCTAATTCTCAAAAATCTCTGGTGATGGCACATTCATACTGACATTTATACCGACTCCATTTATGACAGACTGAAGGTGATGAACAGGCCCAGGCAAGAGGTCACCTTGTGTCAAAGCTGGTATACAGTCTGTCAAACACAGTGAATATAAGGCTGCTAATGAGGAATTAACTAGGCAGAATGTGGTCATTTTACCATTTTCATGCAATCCAAACCTGTTAAACAATGCTAATCAGGTGTTTATTAAGTGCAACCATTATGCCAAACTTGCTGTAGACCCTACCATATGTCAAAGAGGTTGTAAAGTATTATTCATCAGATTTAAAACTGATTAATAAGAGTCATTTAACAGTGAACCTTTCTTTTCTTAGCCTCTAGCTAAGCATATGTACCAAGGTTAAGCTAACACACACATGGTTTTGAAAATAGTTTCTATTAAAAAGAAAGAAAATCTTTAACTGTTCCGTGAAAGATCTTATAGTTGGAAAGGTTTCATTAGGGAGAAGCTTATTTTATTTTTTTTCTGATAAAAAAGTAGCAAAACAATAGCATGTTAATGCAACATGAAGAAGACAACTAGGAGACTAAATACATTTTCAGACATAAGATAACATTTACAATCACTAAACATAATAAATATAAGCCTTATTTCTCACATCCATTTCGCTATCTTTCCTATGCTTGGTACTCCAACATCATTGAAGCGAAAATTAACAAATCCATCTTGGCTATAACGAAACCAAAAAGTTGGTGAAATATTAAGCAGAACTAAAACAAAGCTATAAAAAAATCTGTCCTTTCCATGTCAGGAAGTAATAAATGTAAAGATATTGAGATAAAAGTAAATGTTGATGGTATAGTGAACAGTAAAAGTCTGAAGAGAGAACTAAAATCCATGTTATGAGCAACAGTAGGATTCAGATAATTTGAAGGCAATAACCAACATTTCTTCAGTAAATAGTTAGTAAGCCGATAGACACGGATGCTTTCTTAAACTTGTTTTTACAACCTGGGAGAACTCTACAGAGAAACTGTCCATAAAATCTTGTATTCATACTTAGTCAGATATTAGTTTTGCTTAAAGTAGAGGGGTGAATAAATTCAGAACTGTAATTAATATTCTAATTTCTAAAAATGAAAAATAGAGTAACTTGGAGGACTATAAATCAGCTGAACAAAACAGCAAATGATTTAAAGGAGGTGATAGCTCCAAATGATGAGAAAAAGATTGCAGAGAAGGCTTTTAGGTATAACTAGATAAGAAACCATCTGTGAAAGGAAATTTAAAGGCTCCCTGAACAGCTTACAAAGAACAGAAAACAGAACTTAACGAATCTTTTCAGAGGTCAAGATATAAAAGGACAAAACGAATTCTTAAAAGAAAAACTGCATTAAACTTTTGGAGGAAAAAACCAATGTGACACTTTATGATAAAACTCAAGAAATCAAAAAAGTTGATCACTTTGCAGAGAACATGAGTTAGAACTTAAAGTTAAGTATAGTGCAAAGACAAATGCATTACCTCAGCTTACAGAAGTGACAGCGATGAGCAATGTGGAATTAAAGGATTCACTGATGATATTGGAGGTGGCTATGTAACTGAGCCAAATCTACCTGGACACATTCCAGTGCAGTAAATGTCCCCATGAGGCTCTGTCACATTTTCAAACCAGAAATACTACAGGAGTCAGCACAGCATTTGAAACGATAGCGAAACAGAACATACTTCCCGTGATGGGCTAGAGTGAGCTTTTAAAGTACCAGACTGCAGATAGGCTGACATATACTTTGATATATATTTCATTGGAATATAAACTAAGAGCTTCCTAATGAAATGTGTCAATGGTATAAAGCCGGGAAATATTGCTGATATAGGATCAGAATATCATATGGCTGGAAATAATGGCAAATCAGATTGGAGTAATACAAATGGAATGGAAGAGTTCAAAGTACTTAGAGGCTAATAGCAAGAATGACTGCTATAAGCAGCAAGTTCATCAGCTGATAAAGCTCACCTCCATCACAAAGTACGTTGCTTATGGTATGGCATAAAATAGTCATCTTGTCTCAAAAAGAGATGAAAGTCTGGGCAGTGAAAAAAGAAAACACTTTCAACACCAGAAGCTGTTCTCTGGAACTAAGACCACCAAATTTAACTCACCTGTGTTAGGTTTTGAGGTTTTGGACCAAGCATTACTCTACCCTCCCCTGCCAGATTTTTTTTTAAAAAAAAGAGAGAGAATAAGGACACACATTGTGTGTTAAGGAGTGTTCAACATAGACATACCAAATCCGGTCTAGAATGGATTAGACCTGAATGCTTAGTCTGGACAAAAGGGTATATTTCTTAAAGGGGATATTTTTTGCACTCCAGACATAAACCTAGAGATCTGGTTGTATTAACTAAAACCAGAATGCAGCCAGAAAAGCTTTCCAATGAAGACAGACTGTCATTTATCCGTATGTGAAACTAGTGAGGATTCTTCTGGAATACTTATTTAACTCTTAAATACGTATTTAATTTTTCTTGAAAAGAAACCCAATTGAATTATAATTGGACTATCTAAAAACCTACTCCAAGAAAATACTGAGAGTTTGGATTGTGTAGTATAATAAATTAAATACAGAAAAATGTATACACTAATTTATATAAGCAAGTTAACAGAAAAGGACACAGAAATGGGGGGAGGGAAGTTGTTTAAGATAAAGCCTGTTGTTGCTGCAAGAATTAGTAAATATGCATGAATGTTAAGCAAGGTGTACTGTGTTTGCATGGCAAGGTTTTGGTAACGGTGAGGCTACAGAAGCTTCCCCTACGTCTGACAGAGGCAATGCCAGAGAGCTCCATGACAGACCTGCCAAAGGCCAAGGTTGATCCCATCCACAATGATGGTAGTGGCTGTGTAATAGTATATTAACAACAAAAAGGAGGCCCAAGGAGAATCTCCATCCTCCACTGGATGCAGGTGGAACAACAGTGACAAAGGATGAGGATAAGACTATGGTAATTAATGCCATCTTTGTCTCAGTCTTTAATAGTAAGGTCAGATGTTCTTTGGATTCTCAGACTCCTGAGTCAGAAGACAGGCAAGGAGAGCAGAGCAAGGCTCCAGTGGTGCAAAACGAAATGTTTAGAGACCTGCTCAGCCAATTAGACATTCACAAGTGTAAGGGGCCAGATGGAGTCTACCCAACGGTATTAAGGGAGCTGGTGGACGTGATAACCAAACCCCTTCCCAACATCTGCCAGCAGTCCTGGCTGACTGGGGAAGTTCCACTTGACTGGAGGTTGGCAAGTTGTGGTCATTTACAGGAAAGGTCAGAGAGAGGAACCAGGAAAACACCTGGCCTGTCAACCTGGCCTCAATGCCAGGAAAGGTCATGGAGCAGATCATCTTGAGTGCTATCATTCAGCACGCACAGGACAACCTGGTGATCAGGCCCTGTTAACATGAGGTTATGAAAGGCAGGTCCTGACACACTGACCTTATCACCTCCTATGACAAGGTTAATGGATAAGGGAAAGGCTGTGGATGTAGTGTTCCTGGACTTTAATAAAGCCTTTGACACTGTTTCTCACAGTATTCTTCTTTAGAAACTGGATGCCTTTGGTCTGGACAGGCACACCCTCTGCTGGGTAAAGAACTGGCCTGATGGTTGAACCGAAAGAGTGGTGGTAAGTGGAATCAAATCCAGTTGGGGGACACTTACAAGTGGTGTTCCCCAGGGTTCAGTTTTGAGCCCAGTCTTGCTCAGTATCTTTATCAACAATCTAGACGAGGGGATTGGGTGTACCCTCAGTAAGTTTGCAGATGACTCGAAACTGGGCAGAAGTGTCAATCTTCTTGAGGATAGGGAGTCTCTGCAGAGGGATCTGGACAGGCTGGATCAATGGGCTGAAACCAACGGGATGAGGTTCAACAAGGCCAAATGCCAAGTCCTGCCCTTGGGACACAAGAACCCTATGCAACATTACGGGCTTGAGGAAGTGTCTGGAGAACTAGCTGGCAGAGAAGGACCTGGAGGTGTTGTCCAACCAAGTGATTCTATGATTTTGTGATTCTATGATTCTAGGAAAAATCCTCTTTCTGCACAGCAGCAGCCAGGAGAGAAGTTTAAGAACATATAAGAAAAATCACTCTGCAGACAAGGTCAGTGAAGAAGGAGGGGTAGGAGATGCTCCGGTTGCTATAGCAAAGATTCCTCTGCAACACATGGAGGTTAAAGATGGAGAATTTATCCATCTGCAGCCCATAAAGAACCCCACACTGATGCAGGTAGATGTGGCAGGAGCCTGTGCTGGAACAGGTTCCTGACAGGATCTATGACCCAGTGAAAAGAGAGAAGTCCTTACAGGAATGTGCTTGCTCGCAGGAGTTGTGAACCGCTGGGGGACCCACACTGGAGTAGGCTTTTCCTAAAGTACTGCACCTCTTGGAAAGGGCTCACACTGGAGCAATTTGTGAAGAACTGTAACCTGTAGGAAGGACTCACACTGGAGAAATTCATAGAGCAGTATCTCCTGTGGGAGGAACCCCCTATTGGAACAGGGGAAAAGAGTGAGAAGGAAAGAGTGGCAGTAACAATGTTTGATGAACCGACCACAACCCCCATTTCCAGAACCCCTGTGCTGCTCAGGAGGAGAAGGAGGTAAAGAAAATTGAGAATGAAATTGAGCCTGGAAAGAAAGAAGGAGTGAGAGGAAGATGTTTTAAGATTTGGGTTCATTTCTTATTATCCTACTCTAATTTGATTGGTAATAAATTAAATTAATTTCCTCAAGTCGAGTCAATTTTCCCATGATTGTAATTTGTGAATTAACTCTCCCTGTCCTTATTGTGACCCATGAGCCTTTCTTTATATTTTTCTCTCCCTTATCCAGCTGGGGAAGGGTAATGATAGAGCAGTTTGGTGGGCAACTTGTGTCCAGCTAGGTTCAACCCACCACACAAGGCTGTTTTGAAAGTTAGGTAAAGATTTTTAGTCGTCAGTCTTCTAATAGTGGTGAATGGAAGCAAAGCACCAACAGATTTGGGGGAGAATTTATAAATGGTTTTATGTGATCTGATGCCTATAAGGGCAAATAAAGTGCTCAGTAACAAAGAGATCACTTCTAAACCTTCACTGTAAGTTCCATGCCATTTTATAACTCCTTATGAATCATAATTTCGTTTTCCATTGTTGAGTACATATTTGTCAGCTAAAGTATCTAAAATGATGACATTTTATATTTCATTCAGAATAGATTGAAAACTATTAGTATCCCATACAATTTCATTATCTGTAGTTTTATAGAAGTTAATAAAAAATAAATTCATGCCATTGTAATTTATTTCTTTTTTTTAATATGTATTTTTATATGAACTAGTTGATACAACTCTACTCTTGTAAGATATAAAGGGAGTACAACAGCAAAAAAAAAGATGAAGTCTTAGATTACGAAATGTTTATTCTGGATCAAATGAAGAAAACTAACTGTGAGGTTTTTTTCCTTTTTTTCAAATAAAGTGCTACTTATTTGTTCTGTATCATTATCTCAGTTATCTCATAGCAATAACATTAGTCCAAGTAAAATCCTGTGCATTCAGTATTACTTTCTTCAGCTGTATAATAGAATCATAGAAACACAGAATCACAGAACACCTTGAGTTGGAAGGGAGTCATAAGGATCTTAGAGTTCAATTAAGGGCTTCTTACAGGGCTACCTAAAACTAAGCCATGTGACTAAGAGCATCATGCATACACTCCTGTACTTAAACTGCCACAAACTATTAGGCTCTGCTGTGTTGCAGATTTTGAAAACTGGATCTCAGCACAAGAACTGTCCTTCCTCCCTCTCCAATATTTTATATTTAATTTGAAAAAAAAATCTTTCACTTTGTCTTCCTGGGGAAACTGTCAGCAATTGCAGAGCAGCCTGGACACTAAAGCAATCTCTAAGGAGGTACAAGGTAATGGTCTGAATTGCCCAAATAAAGAATTGAATTGGTCCTATAACTCCCCAGATCCAAGTGAATGTTCCCATAGAGAATTACTGACAAAAGGTAGATTTCCTGTTTTTATTCTGTATGATAAAGAATGTAGCAATTGCTGCTTCACTTCATGGAAGCCAAACCTACATTCTGATGGTATCTACCAAACTGAGCCTATAACATAGGGAGAATAAACAAGGGCTGAGCTCAAGATGTTGTGGTCTCAAGATCGACAGAGAGTAACCTGAAGCACAACAGGAAACCCAGGAAATATCTGAAGTGCTTTTCAGTGCTGGGGTTTTTAGAATTATTTAGGAAAAAAAGAGGTTAGTTAAGACCTTATGACTGCAAATTTTTGCTGAAATGAAGCGTCAACACATTTTTTGTATTTGGAGCTTTGTTCTACAATTTTTGCTGACATCAGTGTAAACCATTAACTAAGAATTTGGACATTTTTAAACATAGTAGGCTAGGAAATCTGAGCACTTTTATCAAGTTGATATCTAAGGGGCTGTAAGAGGAGGAGTATGACTTGACGAACAGTGCTTGGATATGTATCATCACTGTGATATGCCCTCTCCTTTGCTGGTGTGATGAACAATTCTCTTGACCCAACATAGGCTTTTTAACAGATACACAATCAATAAGAGAGTTTGGATTTCAGAAGGAGATGAAGAGAATTTTTTTAAAAAAATTTCATGTGACACCTATGTTTTATACTTATTATGACTCAAATCTGAGGAAAGAATTTGTCAGAAAAATGTGAGAAAACACAGAATATAATTTGCTTCTATAGCCTATGCAGTTAAAAGTATGCATGAGTGAATAACAATATGATTATTTTAATTTTTAATTCACTATAAACTTTAAATATATTCGAATTTCAGCTCTCGTGTGGTATGTATTTATTGTTTGATTCTGACATACTGAAAAAAACCAGTTCATGAACAAAAGTAAAAGCTGAAAAATTCCCATTATTTTTCCTGAAGAGAGGCAACAAAGTTATTACAGAGTAACACCACCAGTCACGTGCTGAGTAAGCAAATCCATGTTCCACTGAAGTCATGCTGTACTGGGAGGAACAGAAGCAGGCAAACAGCTGCATGCAAGCTGGTCCATTCTGTTACTTATTGTGCTTCTTAAATTTGAAATATTTCTCACCTAACACAGACTAAGATGAAGAATATCAAATGTTACTGCACAACAGCTGATAAAGCTTTATACCCAGTTTTTCTCATAGAATATTTTTTATCTGTCTGAAATGTTAATCTTAATGTCCATAATTCTCCATCTTGGAAAAACAGAAGGAATAATTGTTTACAGATAATATAATCTTAAAATGTGATAAGACAAATGCAAATATAATTTTATGATTATATCAGCAACGCAAGTGGCATGATCTGCAGGTCCGATCTTTCTAAAGCAAGAACACTTTGGTGATAAAATGAGTTTGTTAATCTACAGAGAAAAGTAAATGATAAATTCTCTGACATTTAGGGATATGAATGCCTTAGGATTGGAGTTTCAAAGAGCTGTATGAAGCTAATCCAGAAGTTTCAGACAGTGAGGCCATAAATTAATGTAATTCATAATGAGCATTCATATTTTCATATCTGTACAAATATTGACAGAGTAGTCAGAATACGATTTATAACTAGTATATATTTTGTTTCTTAATAAAAGCGGAATTATTTAAGTGGAATTGCATTATTCTATATGATTTAATGTTTCACCTAGTCTTAAAGTTTGTAAAGGCTAACAGCACCTGGTAAGTTATAATGAAGTAAACATGATACAGTGACTAACAAGTATTCTATGAGAACTGCAAACACACAACAATTTATAGTCTTTAAATTTAATACTTCTACCATGGTATCATTGCCAGAAATTACTGAATAATATAATCAATATGCAGTACTGAAGAAAAAAACCATTTCTTTGCAACTCCTTTTTTTAATTTACATTTTCTGAAAAGTCATCTCATAGCTTAGTTATCAATGCAGATAATAAATGTTTTTAAAAAAAAATTGGACTGTGGCCAAATCCATCAGGTTCTTCTTCCTAAAGATAACTTTCCATAGTCCATCCCTGATGACAGTGCCTTGAATATCTTTAACTTTTCCATCAGAACCATTTAGTGTAACTATTGCTTCTCCACAGCTTGAACATCACTACCATTGTCAGAACCAGGCAAACAAATTTATGATGATGTTCCTGGGAATAAGGAACTAATGCAAAGGGGATTTCTCTGTAGTTCTTCATTAACATTTTATTCATTACAACAAGGGAGTTATAAGAGTTTCCTTTTACGCAAATTAGGTCACAGGGAAAAAAATACACAGCATGGAAACATAGTGTATTACTACACAGAACAAAAGATCTGGTTAATAAAATATGATAATGGAATTAGTCTACTACTAATGCTGAAAGGCACATTTAAATGTTGTGAAATTTACTTGGAGAAGGGAAAGCTCTTGCATGTATTCATAAATTGTTTTTCTCCTTTGTGCCTCAGTTTCTGTTGTTCTTTTTTGTTGTTTCCCTCTGAGGGAATGTTGATATTCTACTTTAAACATTTGCTTTAGTTTGTTAAAAGGCAAAGGAAGATTTTGAGTGGGTAAAAGACAAAGCTTTACTCTCCTGTTCACAAAATGAATGTTTTAACTATGTTCAGATACATCCTGGATCGTTATCTGGAAATGATAATGTGTTGAATATGGAGAGTGAAGATAAATAAGCCTAATTAAAAAAAAATTAAAAAGAAAACTAATATGTATATCCTTAAACAAACATTAATACCAAGAAGAAAATCATTAAGGAAACATTTGACTCTTATAGGTATCTATTATCATCAAAGTTATTAAGTTTATTTGTTTAGTTAGTTAGTTCATTCGTTATTAATATTCTCGGGTTTGTTAGTTTACTTCTCTGTTTTGAACTGAATTTATTTCAAAGATTTCTTTAAACAAAATAGGCTAAATTCATAGCTGGCTTAAATGGTCTAACTCTATTGAGCTAATTAATTTACAACTACCTCATTAATTCAGTGATTACCTTCAGTTTATTCATTAGATTAATTTAACTCCTTTTTGTCCATTTAAGCAAGGTCTGAATATAACCAAAAAGAAGACTCTTACAAATTTTGCTTTTGGCAGGAAAGTAAGGAATGATTTTCCAATTCCTCCAAAGGAAAGCAATCAGTTTTAAGCATCTTTTAGGGAATGTCACTACCTGTGCATACTGAAGATATTCCTCTTGTTAAAAGAGAAAGAGCAGGCATT
Source organism: Geococcyx californianus (assembly GCA_013389885.1). NCBI lineage: Eukaryota > Metazoa > Chordata > Aves > Cuculiformes > Neomorphidae > Geococcyx > Geococcyx californianus. The sequence continues at coordinate 188,382 of VWPV01014990.1, forward strand.
TATCAGAGCAATACTTTGCACAGAGATATTTTTACATTTCTCTAAAATCACAATTTCTGTTCCATTATTGTTAATATTATGATTAACAAAACAAAACCCAAATAAACAAAAAGGAAATCAAGTAATGAATTACTCTCCTAAACTTTTAAAAAATTATTACCAAAATATGTATTCATATGAATCACCTCATTCCAAATCTTTTTAAAAGATAAATATAATTTTTAAAGATAAATTTTATCACTGTAAATCCCAAAGTGTCTTCCAATACTTATTAAGGAATAAAGAAGGATCTCTAAAATGGAACACCCTTGATGATGTTTCATATTAGGTAATTTCACTTTCTTCTAAATCATCGGTTACTTTTTAAAATCCACTACCCTGCTCTTCATGTCAATATGCTTAGAGTTAGGTCTGTAAAAGAACTATTTTTGTTTGCTGAAATAAAAAATGTAAATCAATTTCTAGCTCCAGGGTTCCATGCTTCAGAGGTTACTTGGGCACTTACACCTACAATATGCCCTGCTGTGCCCTAGAGGGGGTTGGTACTGCTCTGACTCAGTATAGTGAGACACCTTGAAGATTGAAGCTGGGTCCAAAAGCACTGTAGTTACCTGAGTGTGACCTTCACATAAGAGCTACTCTGGCACGGTTAATCATTTCCATGCCAAAAGCACATTCACGTGGAGTCAAATCAAACAGAAAATATTGTAATATGCACAATGGTACAGGCTTATTTAGGATAACTTTTTCATGAGTGACCAGAACTGTCTGCATCTTGATGTTGGTGAACATTTAGAGAGTACTTGCCTTGCAACTTCAATTTTATATGTCCAGACCCAGGATTATGAGACTTGACCTTGCATAGACTACAGGTGCTCTACAGGATATTTCAAGAAAGAGTACTTCTGTGTATTAGTGGCTAAGCACTAATGTATTAGACTTGTATTAACTCCAGAATGCAGATGTGGTTGAAATCAGCAGAATTCAGTCTTCAGAGTGACAACAGATATTTAAGTTCTTCCCCAAAACATTCCCTGGTGCAAAGATAATTCTGAAACCTGAATGTTGATATTCAACTGGTAAAATTTTCTGTCATTACTTACTGTACTTTAGTCTACAGGCAACGTGTATCATATTTAGCCTTCCTTTATTATATGTGCTTTATGGATGTGCAGATAGAGTCCAGAAGATATTTCTTTTACTTCCCACCAAAATGCTCTAAAATGTGAGGATATTTTGAAAAAGATGCTCTACATAAATATGTACTTATCTTTAGAAGAAATCTCAACAATGTAGATCAGAGATGGAGCTATATAATTAGAAGGTAGTTACTTTTCAAGACTGGTAAGGTTTTAGAAATACTGGTATGCCTTTCATTTCCTTCTGACTTGGCTCTAGGTTTTTCCCAGCTTAACACACCGGAAGTCTGGTCTGGCTCCCGGAGCCATCCCTTGATAGCCATTCAGGAAACACAAGCATTTCACTTGAATATTCTTGAACCCAGCATGGGAATTTGGCAGCAAGTATCTTGCTTTTTGCCTTCTGGCCAGACAGTACACCAGTGATATTGGGGCACATGTGTCTGGACCATTTGCCTTGGGATCAGTGTAGGAATTCAGGTTGGAATGTTACTCTAAGGTTCACAGTTTTGCTAGCTAAAGGAAAGGTACATGATTCTTCTGTCCTCACTTGATTTGCCTAAGAACAGCAAAACCCAAAGAGCAGTCAAACCCTTGCTGTACTACTGTACTACTGCTTTCTACATAATAATTATTATTATTCAATACCTAATGGAAAATTCAGCAAATAGTCTCGGTCATAAAATGTGCCCCAGTTAAACGCACAACTTAGCAATGTATAGATGAACTCTGAGAGCAAAGACCACTGATTCAAGAGCAATCATTCTTTTCTGAGCAGACTAATGTGCACGTTAGAGCAACCGCTGCGTGAGGCTACACTGAATTTCTGGCACATGTATCACAGATAATCCAAAGTGGAACTGACCTTAACAGCAATCCAGGGATGATACTTTTCCTGGGAGGAACTGGTCTTGAATATTTTTTCAAAAGTGCTAGGCATTAACATTTTGTTCATAGATTTTTTTTTTCAGTTATTTAAGTTACAACAGACTTTATAAAAATACAAATCTAGTGCATTTCCTAGATTTGTGCTCAAATCTGCAGAATTAGCACTATATTCAAGAGTAGCCTTTACCACTTACAAAATTTTATGCAACCAATGAAATTAGTATCTATTTTTATATTTAATTGCTTTTCTAGGAATTCAGATGAAAATATTTTTCTTATCTAAGTTCCAGCTTAATCCTTTAGAGACAGTGTATGTATCAACCCTTCATTAGACTGCTTTTCAGATGACAAAGAAAATTTAGAAATTTTTAGTTTTGAATGGCACTTTTTTGTTCTGTAACAAGATCAGAACTAATTGCTCTAAAACCATACTAGCTTAATAGTCTGTTCTAACAAATAACAATGCCCAGAAGTATTCATTTTCTGGCTGTGAGGTTGCTTTTTTTATATGGCTGACTGACATCCTCACTATTAAATTCTCTTATATTCTAAACTGCAAAAGCGGCGATTCTGTACCCTCCCTGACCTGTGGCATCGTTCAGAGAGCAGTACACGCTTGTGTCAGTGGTCCAGGAGCTCTCTAGACTGTGTGCATGACAACTGTGCAATGCATTTACTGGAGGGACCATAGAGGGATTATGTTCTTTGTGACCCACTGCCCACAAAGAGGGAAGGTGTGACACACACACGCTCAGAGCCGGCGACCTGGGCTGCACAAGCTGTTAGACGATCTATCTTCCTTAAAGGACAGCTGGGAAGACAAGCACCAGGACTAGGTCTCTGCGCTTAATCAGAACAGGCTTCAACCTCTTTAAACAAATGTTAGGAAATCCTTGGGGAAACTGCCAGGAGAGAGGAAAAAGGCAGTGATGAGAGCTAATTGTTATTAAAAATATATATATATTTAGAGCTCGGGGAAGCTACCTGCATTGTGTGGGAAGCCTAGGAGCTTTGGCCAGAGGCCTAGGTGACTGGGAAAGGATTTTATCAATTAACGCAGCGGGTAATCTACAGCACTTGTGGCATCTTCGCCCTTGGAGCCAGCCAATAGACAGTCCTGATGCAGTGCTGGTGATAATCCTACTTTAAACTGGAGACTGGACTAGGTGGTGGCACCTCTTGGAAAATGTTTTTAAGAAATGGCAAAATGCCATCACATGGAGAACAAATCAGGTCTTCCTAAGCAAAAACCAATGCAAAAATATTGGAAGAATTATGTTTCAGAGGATTTTTTCTCTATGTCCAATAGGAAATTACCACTTGAGTCCAGATTGTCACAGGTATTTAAGCCCCTTGCTGTAGTTGACAATAATGAGTTAAGTGCCTGTGTACCTTTGATAATTTTTTAATTTATTCTGTATTAATCTGTTATCCTCAGATGGAGGTTTAATAAGTAAAAAACATCATAATTATATATATTAAATCTTTGTTTGCCCACAAAATGTTTCATCACAGATTTACTTGGCTTTCATTTTCCTTCATAGTATGTGTGACCTTCTTACATTCAGTGGGATTTGACTTAAACAACTGCAATTAATAGGTGAAAAGAATATTATATTTAAATATATTAACCATTTCTTAAAAGAATAGTCTCTTCAAGACCACTCAATTTTATAGGCACTTTTTTGTGATTTTATTACCTCTTTTTTGCAGACTATCTGTATTTTTAGTTTATGGTCATTGATTTTAAGAGGTTCCTAATTTCCAGCTTGATGAAGCTGTTGAGGAGTTCTGTATGCTTGCAAGAGTAACCTACATTGCAGTCAACTTCAGGAAAGCGTTAATCGCAATCACTTACTGTATGCAAAACAATGAAAATATTATATCTATATTTCCAAGGACAGTGATCAAGTGATCATCTTTTCTCATCTCTACTTCTGTTTGCATATTTTACATTTTACTCCCTTCCAAAATGATCTTTATATAATTTGTAAAGAAATTAAAATAATATATTAATATCTGCATGTATTCTTAAGCACTTGTTATTTTCTAGAAGCTGGTATGTTATGTAAAACTACTAAACTACTACAAAATTTATAATCCCAGATAAAAGTGATTTACATACCACTGTATATCCTAACAAATATTGAGGTATTGCAGCATCCATCTTTGTAGAGTAAAAACTGCTTTTTTAAGGATATCTTCTTAATTTTAGTGAAGTTTTTGCTTTTATACTAAAGTAAAGATACAGGACTTTCTGATCAAAATAATGATCAAAAAATAAAAATCCTTGCCTTCCACTCTTCTTTTCTTAAAAATCAGCACCTATGAAGATCCTTTCTGGACATCTAGATTATAATATCAGTGAGAAAAGTCTTCACAAGACTGGCGCATTTACAGCAACTTCAAGACCTCTTTAAACTTAGTTGAAAGAAAACATTTTTTATACTACAAATTTTAATCATGTAGTCCATCAGACTCAAGTTACCATTTATGCTCCGCTTTTCATCCGCAGCTTAGGAAGCACTATTTCTAGATATTTTTGCCTACCAAATAGATTTGTAAAATATGTCATCTGCTCACCTTGATGTAACAGTTCTTGATAGAGTACTGTCCAGGAACAATTTACATTTCAGTTTGAATGTTGCATTTACTAGATTAAGAGTAAGAAGTTTGAAAGTTTATGCTACTTCAAAATGGAGGAAGAGAAGTAGATTAAAGGCTTCATTAGCACTATTGAATTAATGAGGATTTAGCTACTGATTTTTCTAAAACACATATCAGTTCCTACTAATGCAGGTTTGGAATGGTCATCAAGACTTACAGTATCATCAAATCGTCTTTCTTAACCGAAGCAAGAATACATGTATGCAGTTGGGGTTTTTCTTCCAATAAAAGAGATTTCACTATTTCTAATCGCCCTGTTCCAGTGCGTAACTTTCCTTAATATTTGAGGATATTAGATTTTAAGAATGTACAGCTATATGTTTACTTACAGGTTATGGAAATTTTAATATAAAAATGCTTCTCTGTGTATTTCATTAAAAAAAAGTACCTTGAGAATCAACAACTATCATTATTTTCTAAGAAATCATCAATAGTAATAGTGCTGAGGTTAATAGAGATTTTAATGTTAACTCTACTGACTATATTGCGTGAATAAAGCTACTTGGAAAATCAACATCTACCTTCTGCTTTTCACATAATCATCAATAATAATAATGTATTTAAATAGAAGAGAAAAATAAAAATCCACTTCAAGAATCAATAATGTTGGTAATGATGTATGTAATAGAATATGGCCAGCTTTGACCCTCAGAGCTCTGCACAAGCAACTCATTCTGATTAGTAAACTGAGCAAAACGTATTGTGGAAAATATATAGACAATGGTAACCCTAATGTTAACATGTTCAATAATATATGGAATTTGATTCCATCAGAAGGTTCTGCCAATACCATAAACTACCTTCAGGACTGAATTACAGTCTCAGTACCTGATAGAAGGAATGATAATTTATTGCAGTAGCATCTCCTGTGCTGGTGAATGTAAGATTCTATGTTTCTGCTTCAAGACTGATTTTTACCTTCATTATACCTCAGTTGTAAAAATTATCTTTAACTGGGTTTCAGACACAGTTATTCAACTGAAGCTCAATTTATTGTTATTTATTGAATACTGTTTATGCTATACTGTCTGCTGGACTTACATTCAAGCAAAATTACACAAAGATATCATTGTATCTTTTCTCTAAAGGATAAACAATTGAAATTAAAATTATTTTCTTCACATTATTATGAATGCAGCTTTTGTTATGTAAGACAAAAACCAACTAATACCAGCTTTATTTTACAATACTTTATAGCTGGTTTTTGTTTCAGGGGGTTTTTTTGCTTTGTTTTATGTTTTTTTTAACAGCTCACTTTCAAATTTTTCAAATTAAAACAGTCCCATTACCTAGTCTGAAGCCAACAGAACATCCTTTATTTCTAGTCCAATCCTTTGCCATTTCACATGCTGGATTTAACTTCAGTGTACTCAGTGTAACTCTTTTTGCCAGATTTTTAGAGCCATACTTGCTTATAGCCATGAGAAAGACACTTATCATCAATAGATCTTATACCTAACTGATATTAAAGTGGGAGCCTCATACAGACAGTTTGGCTTTCATAGCAGATGAACAGCATTGAATTTTGATTGCAATCAGTCCTTACAGGTAAGTGATAATGATGACGATTTGTACTGGCTCAACAGGATTTTTGTAAATAGGATTACTTTTTCCTATTTAAATTTAGTGGTAGCATCAAGACTTACACCATTTTCATAAATCACATTGTTAAAAAGACCTAGCTAAAAACTTTTCATATTTATAGTGATGAATTTTACCCCTCCCTCCCCCAAAAATCTGTAATTATTAATACATTATTGGATATCCAGGTTTTATTTGTATCCAATTCAAAATATTATTAATTTCTTCTTTTGCAAATTATTGCTCTAATACATGAAAACAGAAACTCAGGGCCTGATCAATGAGAACAGATTTTTGTGCTCCTAATCCAGCCTACTAAATCTAGAAATAATTCTTTGCTACAACTACTATAAATTGATAAAAACTCTGAACACATTCTGTCTTCTTAAATGCAGTTGTTTTTACCTAGCAAAGCCCTACAACTGTGGTATGAAACTTTAATAAGAACACTATTCACATCTAAAATGTATTATTAGTCATGCACTCCATAGGAAAAAAAAATATTGTATGTACTTTTAAATAGTTCCTCTGCTTCTGTTCACCCACTAACTAATATGTCATGGACTGAGGTGCCAAGTCTCCCCACTCAAAGACAAAACACAAGTCTTAACTGGGATAACTACTCACTTCAGTGCAAAAAACTGAAGCACTAAGGGATTCATGGGAAAAGACAAATGAATAAGATCATAACCTACTGGGTTTTCCTTCTCTCCTGCCTCAGCCCTGTATAATGATGATTAGCAAGACTGTTAGCTGATTTCCTTCTGTCTACCTGGTGTGCCTTCTGCAAGGATAACTGGAATGTCGAGCTGTGCCTAGGAGATAACACAATAAGTGCCTAAATCCTCCTCTTCTTTTTTTTTTTTGTTATTGTTATTGTTGTTAGATTTTTTGGTATGTTTTTTGTTGTAGCATTCCATTCCATCCTATTATTTTCCTCTCAGAATAAAGTGGGCATCACAAGCCTCAAACGAAGTGGACTTGTATAGGTTCTACAAGTGAATAGCCAAAACACAATTTTTATACCTCAAAACTTCAGCTGACAAAATTCTGTAACATTTTTTAAGGATGATAAGAAAAACACAAACAGAATAGGGAATTAAATGCTGCATGGTAGTTCATAAAGGCAGAATACAATTAGGAGATCTCATATAGCTATGAATGTGCTAGGTAGACAACTTAAAAGGAAGATTTTTCACAAATGAATCTTTATTTTCCTTACTAATTAATAAACACCATGCTGTGAATAACTGGTGATAATATTCTAATAAGAAAAATCAATAAATTTACACCCAGGGTCACCGTAATTGATGCTGCAGAATAGAAAAATGTATTCTCCATTGATCCTTTAGCAATCTTCTAACTAAAAAGGAAAGGAAAGAAAGCCAATTACTGTAGTATGCCTCTGAAAATGATAAGATTAAAACAAGCTAATTAGGTGTTCTTGAATAACTACAATTTTTGATGAAAGTAGGTAGAATAAGGGCATCCTGTGTCTCCAGCACAGAGATATTACTTTTTACTAATTAAAATATAGTAATTTTACATTTAACATATCTTAACCAATAGGCAAATGTATAGTTTGAAAAATTAAACTTAAAAATCTCCCTGTATAAAACCTTTTGATATTACTGTGAGCAGAGGATTAAATTGAAGAATGAAACCAGCTCCTGAGGCATTGAAGATCACAGAATTTTCATACATTAGCTAACAACAATTCTGGAGAAGGACAACAAAGACACAAATAAAATCCTGGGAAAAGCTGTCCAACAATCTCTGTTTTCCAGAATAAGTACTTATTATTCCTTCAAGTGATTCCCACACAGAACCACATATGCAGAACCCTGATGAGTTCCACTGGGGATTTATCCATCCTGAAGTATGGCCGTAACAATTTACAAATGACAAATGCAAAATTGCATAGAAAGCAGCATCTACTGCTCATTTAGGCCTCATGGTGCAAGAAAATGCCATTGCAAAATCAAATTTCCTTTTAAAAGGTTAAATATGTACACAACCTTTCTTTAAAACCATTAGTAAAATTCAGTAAAATATCTGAAAGTAACCAGGTTTCCCTTTTTCTTTTCCTTTGCAACTGTAGACAAAATGAAACCCACAAGAAACAAAAGGCAAAGGAAGTATTCAATACCACTTAAATATACTTGTTACAAAATGTTATTCTGACTTCAAACATTCAATTATCATTTGAGGTATAGCATACCATTTCAAAGACTAGATATAATCAGATTATTCACCTCCAGCTACTATGTCATGGAGGTGCATGTTTTAAACCTGTTACTTTGCTACACAGGCATCTCCCATGGAGTCTATTCAAAACTTTGGGAAGGTTGGGGGTTTTTATGGACCTATTAAATTCCCTCCAATATTACCATATTCATTTATTTTTACCACTCTTAGCATTCTATTCAATGTTTCCCAAACTCACCTTGTTTCTAACAAGCCCACGATAATCCTAGCTAAAGTATGTTTCCTGGGTATTCTCCAATGAATCATGACTGGGACCCTGAAATTAAAAGCTACTTCCTCTAGAATATATTCCACACCTGAAAGTTACTGGTTAAAACCAAAAATAAATTAGGAAGTAAGGAATAGGTTAATATTTGAATTCTAGTTTCACTGAAATATCTAAATCCATGTACACGAGGTGCTGAAATCCTACTGCATGTTGGCCATATCCAGGGAACAGGTTTAGGTTGAGCTCTCAATTTTAGAAATACTATTTTCCCTTTAGTTTAGTAGTTGTAAGATTCTCATTTTTTACATTTTTTTCCAGACCATCAGCTACTTATACTAGCTCTTAAAACACATACATAAAATCAGTGTATTTGGAGCTGGCTGCAGTTGAGGATAACTACTTACTACTGTAATTGCTTGATAATTACATACTGCATATGCTATTTTCTGTCTCTCTTAACCTAAATGCATTATAACCTATTTTCTCAACAGTTCCTTTACTGAGTGGTTGTGTTTATGTTTTAAAGTTGAATATTTTCTACAGACATAGAACAGGACAGCTGGAGATTATGAGATAGGTTCTCAGTAACCAGTCAATAATAAATGTCAGGAAAGAGTGTTGAAAAAAGAATAATATCACAGTGGAAAAACAAATGCTCCCACTGTCAAAAATCAATCTTAGCAGCTCATATTTTACCATGCTCTTGTAAATGTGTTTTTGTAGGACTTTCTTGGTCACATACTTTTCAGAGAAAAAGACAAGATCTAAGAAGCTACATTTTGCCCTAGGCATGCTTTCACTAATTTTAGTTTGTTATGATTCAGTTCAGTGAGCTTGTTCAAGTTTAACATTTCAATTAGTTGTGTAACTACCTAAAAAGAAGTATCATATAAAGTCGTTTCTGTTTTACGGGATCCTGATGTTGGTTCATAATATGGAAAGTACTTGCTCATGCTATTCAAATTTGTTTGATCAAACCTAGAGGACTTTACCCTAGGGGCAGGTTCTAGAAAGAACACAAAAGATTCACTTCTCTGTTGTTGCATAGACACTGGCAACAGGCCCGGGATGAAAGCAGTCACTAAAACCAGCTTGTGCTCTCTGAATATTGGCATCTGAATTAGTCAGGAATATTCTCTTTCAGGGTCCCCTCTTGACCTACTATTCCACTCCTAAATCACTATAATGAAATATTGAATAATAATATTAAAATCATTGTAATTCTGAAAGAGAAAATAAATGTAAATACTCTGTGTTACCAACCACAGACATCATAGAGTGGCTCAGAAATAAAATTTAAAGAAAAACAAAGAAAAAACTAAAAAAGAACAAAAAGCTTTTGGTTCTAGTACAATTCTTCCTTTAATGTTAAGTTGAAATATTTCGTTGAAGCTTTAAACACTTAACACCCAGCGCTATTTCAGATTTCAGCAGCTGAAACATTATGAGTACAAAAAAAGAAAATTTATAAAGGTAAAGCATTCACTACATTCATTATACACCCTGTCCTTTAATACACATATGTAAAATCAAAGTGCACTATAAAATTGCACATTTTTGACTTCACTAACATTTTATTCCATTATTAGTGTCACTAAGATGAGTATTTGCATTTGCGTATGCTTCACCAGACTTTTTTCCAACTGCAATTGTCATATAGCACTGAAGCCAGCTTAGTGTCTAACAGGCAAGTAAGAAGATCAGAGAAAATAGAAAAGACTGTTTGGAAAGAATAAAGACAGAAAAAACATTAACATTAATCTGAAACCAAATTATGTCCCCTTTATATTTGCATTGGGCCTGTCTATCTGCTACCTTGATCATCCGATCTGTTTATCTGCTCAAAATGTGCTTAAAATAATACTAGATTAGAATAGCAGTGTTCATAGATACAGAGTTACAGATGGGATTAATTTATAAAAATGAAGTATCCTGTATAGACCTCATACTTAATGTCCTATAGTCTGCTTGACTTCAACAATGATGAAAAAACCTGAGTGTCACTAAAGGGGAAAATCCAAGTTCTTTAGACATTTATTTCAGATAGATTGTTCTGAATTGCCAGCTGTAGGATTCATCAAGTATCCAAAGAGATTAGTTTATTTACTTTCAGACAGTTAAAGTTGAATATAAATTGTGTACTTCCAATTTTTAGATGGCTTGAAGTGAGGTAAGAGGAAGTGAAAATATGACTTAAAATACCTGCTGGCTTCTGGAATAAGTGTGTTCAAACAGCTACAATGCAGTGGAATAAGAAAAAGTACAAAATTCATAACAAAGTCTATTTCTGAAAGATTTTTTTCCTAGAGATTTCGATGTGCTCAAAACTGGTGGTTAGTCCTCCAAAGAGGATTTGATTCTGTGAAAAATCTCAGGCAAGTCCTAATGCCAAAGCCAAGAGATTCTGGTAGATCACTCATGATGTGTTAACAGTAGTAGAGTGGGAAGGAGTTAGTTGTAATTAAAAAATGATGCAATTTTCAGCTTGTTCCTGGTTTTCTGGGAAAGCAATGTCTGCAGGTGGATATTACACACACTCAACTCTAACATAGGATCACTCAGTGAAGGCGTTCTACACATGCAGCAGCATGAACTGTATTTATCTGCAGGTTTATTTGCAAATGACTAAAACATTACACCTGCAAACTCACTTCTGATGTGATTAGGGTGACCGTACTTCAGAGTACTTCAGCATTTTGACCAGATCTTTTAGGCCCTTTAATAAGCAGATCCTTGGCAAAATCTTTTCCTACTCTCTCCATAATTTATCTTTCTCCTTTCTTGGCTCTTATACCATCTCTTCCCTGAATTCTAACAACTACATATCTATGATATTTCTTTCCTATATTTTCCTTCATCTTCACCTTTAGGTTTGCCCTCATTTCCCCTTTCCCTTCCCCTCTCCTTCCTCCTCCCTTTCTCCTTCCCTTTCTCTCTCCCCTTCCTCTTCCCTTTCCATTGCCCCTTCCCTTTCTTCTCCTCCCTCTTCCTCTTTTTTTGTTGAGTGTTGCCTCTCCACTACATGCTCCTCAGGGTGTATTTATACATTTCTTTGCAAATGGGGTACCTTCTTGGTTAGCCTTCCATTAGTTATGAACATAAGTAAAGCCCAATAATCACAGGGGGCTGGAATGTAAGGAATAATGCTGGCTGTCCAGATTCCTACAGGGTTCAGTTAGCCATTCTGTACACTAACAGGGTAAGTTGCTGAAAAATCTGTCATCCAGTGCCTGAGAGTGTGTTCTTACTCGCACTGCGCTAAGAAAAGCAGAAACAGAATATTTTATCCTAACTACATTTAGGTAGTGAGTTTATAATGATTTATAACAGGAATATGCCCTTTATGAAAGCATACTGCATAATAAATGTCTGAACAATTTCAGTTCCTTGTTGTTGGTCCCAGACTATAGTATTCATAGAATAATCAATCAGTTCTACTGTTCAAAGTATAAAATTGACATCTGTTTACATCTTATATCCTTGTGATGTCCAACATTCTTATGAAACCTGAACATTTAAAAATAAGCATATCCATATTCTGGAGGCTTTCTACATAAAGGGTGTACACAGATTTATTTAAAAACAGATGTATATCTATACCCTTATTGTGTTTTGGTTTTGTTTGTATATAAACATACATATTTGATTACTATTTTTTCATTCCTTTAAACATTCTTGTTCGTTATGATATATTATTTCTTTCTGGCTATAAAGCAGCAAGTGCCAACACCTCTACAACTAATGAAGCATATATCTTTGCTTTGAATACATTATAGTCATAGCACTAAAGAAAGAGCATTTGGCAAACTTTTAATAGCAATACAGCATGTGTTGCTCTTCTAATATGTTTTAACTTTGCTGCTTGTGTAATAACAATCACATTTGCTAGATTCATGCTACAGATGGATATGTTTTCCTGGTTTACGTAGTTCTACAGTACAGTACCTTATTGAAACACAAGGGAGAAAAATCTCTTTTAGATTAATAGATTTTTATAAAATGCAGTTTCTGTATTCTAGGGCTTACGTGATCCTCAAAATACTGAAAAACACTGACAAAAAAAGTTGTTATGGACTAAACCTTATTGTCTTTTCTCTCCAATTAAATGAAAGCTTTCACTTCATCTGACTCCATCTGTTAATATATACATGAAAAATTTTCACCATAGAAGAAAAATTTGAAAAGTTAAAATTAAATACACATATTTAGTTCTCAAAGTAGCAAACTATGCAAAATTAAATTCAAGCACACCTACCAAAATACTTGTAATATCTGACTTATTGTGTAAAGTGATTAAAAATATTCTGGGGGAAATGGAAAATTCATATGAACTTGGATTGCTAGGAAAAACATCACATTATTTCTCTCATAAATCCAGACAGGAATAAGTAGGAAAAAGGAAATGATAATATATAGTATGAAATACGACATGTCACATTCCACACAGTAATTAGGTAGATTGCTGTAAAGAAAATCTCTTTCTAGTTTGAGACAAATTCTGCATCTGCATCACATAATTTTAACCCTGAAGTTTGATGATATAAAAAGAAAACTGTAATTTTCTCCACATTTTCCTCTGGAATTTTTTGGAAAAAGTCTGTTATATATTGCATTGTCCCTCCTGCTTTTCCATTTTAAGAATTACCTCAATCAATTTCATTCTTGATAGAATGAATCTACTCCACTTTATCTGACAGAAATTACTACTGGGCATCAATATCTGGCAACAGAAAAGTATTTTTAACATTTTAATACTCTTTTCTCTCCGTGGACTTAATTCACAATGATTACTCTGATTGAAAATTTGGTCAAAACCCAAAGTAAGTTAATCAGAAATCACCTTCTACTTGAAAATCTTTTTAAAACAGGTTAACAAGCATTCAAGATAATCCTAATTTTTGTACTTTGCCAAACACACTAATATTTCCAGCGTGGATTTCCAGTACTTTCTGCCATTCATAGGCTCCAGGAACATTCATCTCACAAAATACATCTCTATAATTGGCATTAACTGGCACACTGATTGGCAGAGCATAATCTATAATGTCATGCCTAGAAATATTCCATCTATGTCAATATTGAAGAAGAGGCAGAATGTATGCAGCAGATCTGAATGTGGCTGCCCAGGATGGAGGACAAGACTTTAGTCTCCAGGGCATACTGTTCACCATGAAACTGAAATTTAAAAATGAAAAAATACATATTTCCTCTATATGCCAGTTGTGAGTTAACACAGATGTCAGGAAAATGACCACTTTATCTTTCCTCTTGAGCCCTCTGCACCACTGTCACCGCCCCCACTCTTTTTCTGTCACTCTTGATTACATCTTGCATTCGGTCTTTTATTTTGTTCCCTGAAGATACTCTACTGGTCATGTTACACTCAGTCGCTCTTTTATCCACTTGTCCCACAATTATTTCTATACCTTCTTCAACAGTGTTTAGAAGCACATGTAATCACTTACTCTCCTACAGGTCAGCTATAAGGCCACCGATATCTCTGAAAGAGTCCTCAATACTTGCTTCAACCACTCTACCTAAAAGAAAGAAACAAAAAAAAACCCCAAAACCCAAACAACAAAAAACCCCCACAACTTTGATAGATCAAATAAAGGATATGATAAATATATTGAGAAGAATTTTGCTTCACTGTATCTTCACTGTCTTCTTTTCAGAGGTTTTGAACATTCTTGGGCAGGGAAGATAGAAACCACTGACTATACTGCAAGCACAAACAATGACCAAGAAAAACAGAAGTTTAGCAACAACAGAATCATGCAAAACAGGAATATATGTTGTACGTGCATGCTATTCTGACCGTGAGACGAGCCTGCTTGAAGATGCATTTATTCGTATAAAGGAGAAAGCTGGTACTTTCTCACCAACACAGTGGGAATTCTACTAAAGACAGTAGAAGCACATGAGCATATCATGTTGGACAAGCTTGAGTGCTGAGTTTGCTTTTCGGGCAATGCATCTCAATATAGATCACCAAATTTCTCTATACTTCTACATGATGAGGTGATTAGTTTATACTAATTCAAAGCAAATTTTCAGAAATTAAAGATAATGCAGGAAACTGATACAATATTATACTATGTAATTTTTTTCCATTGCATTAAACATGAAAACTGATAATTGCTATATGACTGGACATGAGTTATATTTCTTTATCTGAGATTCTGACTTTTCTGTCATAAATAGTTATGTCATGCTCAGCTCAGGCACACTAGTTTATAACATGAGACAACAAGCAGGGAAATAAAATGTCACGGTAACCTAGATAATATATCAGATATTTTTAGGCAAAAAAAAAATAATCTTTCTCTTTCAGTTTATATATTATCTTTCTGCCTAAAAAAAAACAGGAAAAAAATTGAAATTATATTTTTCAAAACTAAACTGAAATAATATATTTTAAAATTTGTGTTTGTCTGTCTCTTTTTTTGACTGGTGTTATTGTATGTATTTCATTAAAAACAAACAGTTAAACAAATGTTTATAAGCTAACAATAAAAATAAATTGGAACAATTAAATGTAGCTTGTAATATTGAAGAGAAATTTTGTTGCTCATCTTTTCATAATTAATTCAAGATGGGAAGCTGGCATAACTTTTATTCTTCAACAAGATCTTGATTATATCTAGTTTTAAAGAGACACTTCCTAAAGTTCAAACAAGATAAGTGATCTAGTCAAGGTTATACTGTGAAACTACATATTGAATTTATTTTGGATCATGGCACACTTCAGTTTCTCTGTATAACACAGTGCTTCTCCATTTCTGTTTTAAATCAAGAATCAATCCATGGTATAAAGTATACTAGAACACAGTGTACTGAAAATGAAAGCACCAGATGCTTGGTGCAAAGTGTAAAACCTGTCAAAAAGAGTCATGGAAAATTTATTTTTAAGAATATTTTAGTATATAATCTGCTGAGTCCAAGTTTTTTTCAGATTTTTATAAAAATTATAAAAGGCAATACTGTAGACTAATGCTGTTTGCAATTTGCAGGGACCATGTTATTTTCAGCTGGTAGTCTTTTCCAATGTTTTTCATTATTAGGGAAACCAATTAAAACATACTCAGACTCTCACACATTTGCTAAGTATATAATTTGCAGAAAAATCTTATCTGTCCATTACCTTTATTCTATTGCATTTTTTTCCACTGTCTTGGGGTAGTGGGCTCACTTTTTTTGCCTTTTAATAAGAGTTTTGTGTTAAAACTGGCATGTTGAAACGTCTGACACAAGAATTCTCAAAGTGTTTTAACTAGATTTTGGCATTTAATAAGCTGTAAACTGCTGAAGCTATTTGCACGTGAAGTCTCATTTTTGTCCATCAGCAGGGGGCTGGAAGCATAATTAATCGAGTGAAAGTTAAAAGACGGACAGCGTGGTTACATTTATGCAAATATTGCAGAAGAACATCCAGCAGAAAAGAAAAATAGCTTGTAACTGATTGGTTTGGTTTTGAAATAAAATCCACAGGGTCCATTAAAACATTGCAGATTGTGCTTATGACAATTAAGACCTACAGTGTTGGGTTGGTTTGGTTTTTTTAATATACTTTCTGCAATGGAAAAAGTAATGGGAAAAGAGAACCTTCAGTAACAGTCGAAGTTCCAAATCCAGGGAGACAATTTTATTCCTGTTTTATGCTAACTGCTTATGAATGTTAAAATAGATTAAAAAGAAGGTATTACAAAAGTCATATTATACACGTGTCTTCAACCATATGCCAATCTCTGCTCTTTATTTATTATATTCATATCTCAGTCATATACATCCTGTTACATCAAAGATTCTATTCATTTAAAGTTAGTTAAAAGATTAAACCACAGAGATCAGGACAGCTGCTAACCCAGGTTAGGGCGATCAGAAATTCTTTAATTTATTCTATTTTATATTACTTTGTCCTGCAAGGAGTTGTGTTGATATTTTTCTGTCCTCCTGGCTGCTATCGTGTATTGGAATGATTCCTGGATTAAAAAAATAAAAGCTGCTAACACGAACATTTGGGCAGAAACAATTTCCCTTTTACAACTTTTGATCTTGTACTGCAATCTTGTTAATTGATTTTTGACTTTGCATGAGGAGTATGACATACAGCAGAAAAAAATGGTAAAGAAATTTTGAAAGGAAATAT
The DNA here is from genome assembly GCA_013389885.1 of Geococcyx californianus. NCBI lineage: Eukaryota > Metazoa > Chordata > Aves > Cuculiformes > Neomorphidae > Geococcyx > Geococcyx californianus. Next base: position 205,282 of record VWPV01014990.1, read on the forward strand.
AAACTTTACTTCCTTTTTTTTGTCCTTCACTTGGCATAAATTAAGTATTCTACACTGGCAGGGTAGTAATGAGCAAAGACTTTAGTTTTAATTAGGCAGGAAAATAGTGTATCAATAATTAACAGTAAATAAAGCACAAAAGTGATCTCAATGTATCCATATTTTATGGATTCTTCCTATAGTCCAGTATTGCCAAAAAATGCTACAATCAGCTCATGTTAAAGTTTTGAAAGGACAGGAAGAATAGAAAATTTAGGAAACAAAACACTCACTAGTTTCTACATCTGTATCAACAGGAAAGTAAACATTTAGTAAGTGTGTTAAGGCTACTTTACATCACTTAGCGATGCAAAGTGTGAGGTATCTTTAGATGACACTAGGTGCTCTGTGTTGTGAACTGCATCAAGCAGTTCATCACAGACACTGGAATATCCAGTAATTGTATTCAGATACATTGCCATTTAAGTGCTAGCTAGGCTTATGCCAAAGAAAATTACAAGGAAGACATTATTTACTGTTTCATTAAGTCTAAAATTTCTCTTTGAAGTCTACAGTTATTTTTTATTCAAAAAAAATCATTTATGAAATAATTAACTGTCTTAAACTCCTGAATGCAAAGAGTCCTATAAACCAATACCTTCTTGTCTATACAAACACAAGATTAGCATCCAGAGATTTATAGGTATGTTTCTGAATACAATTGAGAAAAAAAATCATAGAATCATAGAATTACCTAAGTTGGAAGGGACTCAAAAGGATCATTGAGTCCAACTCCTGTCCCTACAAAGGACACGTCCCAACATTCAAATCATGTGACTGAGGGCATTGCCCAAGTGATAATAAACACAAAGAGGAGGAGATACTGTATATCACCAATTTTAATCAGACTAAGCACTGAAATTATTTTTAGACTTCCCAATATGTGAGAATTTTATTATTGAATATTAAAAAATTAAACATTTAGTTTAAAATGGTCGATCATTATCAAGTAATCTATTAGCTAATGTGCAATAACCTAACTTCTACTTGCCTGATCTATAATACCTGTTGCAGTCTTGCCAGTGGCTAGAACAGTACTCATCATTCCTTTCACTTAAAAAAGTGGAAAATATCAAAGATGTCAATTGCTCAATACTGTAATATAATATTATGCAGTGATCAAACACCAGAAATATTACTGCTGTCTTAAAATATTAGAATAAATCAGTGCTACCTCTTTCTATATTATGTTTCCATTAAATTTGGCATCATAAGTTGTAAAAAAGTATTCAGCTGATAAATATTTTCAATGATCTCTGCTATGCCTGGAAGTAATTATCAGACTTAAAACATATATCTTTGGGAAAAAAACAACCCACGGAACTAAATTATTTCACTGTGAACAGTTCATAGATCATTATGAAAAGAGCTTTTTTAAAAAAATAAACCTACAATTATGTTTTTAAAAAGCATAAAAACTTCTACTGTATCTTTTTTATGCTTGCCTGAAATGAACAATAGCTGCAAATCAAAATAAGCAGTAATTTCCCAAGAACTTTTTTTACGTTGTAAAACTGGGAGTTCTATAACAGACTTAGGAGGAAAGAACCGCAATGTACTTATCTATTGTACCTATTCCTATCCTTATTATTAAATTAGCAGTTCATTTTGGAGTCCAATGACACATCTATATAACTCAAGGACATTATTCAGTAATGGTCTGAAAAGAAGGAAGAGAAATTAGGATTTCAAAATGGCATTTGTCACATTATTCTGTATGAATTGCTTTTCCACTACACTCTAAGTTTCTAGCCCAAGTAAAGTAAGACAAAAGAATAAACAAGCATCTGCCATTTACTATCCACCCCTGTGGGATAAGTACCACTTAAAACTACTGAAAAGAATGGCAATAAAACCATAATGGTTGTGATTCAGTCAAGCTTATAACACTTTCTTGGAAACCTCATGAAACAGCAACTTAGTAAACACATACAACTTCCAAAACCATTGCCTGCCAAAATAACTTTATCAAGACAGATTATGTAAAGTTGAATACAGGGCATCACAAATAGCTTTAAATACTATACTCATGGGAATAATTAGAGCCTTTACTACAGAAGACAGAGTATTTTGGTGAAAGCGAAGTTGACTACAAGTCATGATATTTACCTGAAGTAATTAAAACTAGTTACCTCAGATGACCCAGTAGGTACACTACTCTCAGAACCTAGTCTTTCTAATGAAATTAACAAATTGTCTAAATGCATTCCCCCATTATCATATTATAAAAAAAATAAATCTGCAGCAGAGTACTTTCTGTAGCAATATCCTCTCTGTCATTGTGAACGTGATAAGAAAATATATATTTATTTACTTTTCTATAGAAATCTTCATTTTTAGATTCTGCTTAGTCAAGAGAAGATGTATGTTGATAAAAGAAAGATAATAAATGTGAAAAATGCAGCCTGGAGAGTTGTTTTTCAGTAAATTCTAATCTGCCATCTAAAGCAAGACTCAGTACATCTGAAGCTCACTATCCAGTCCGCGTACTGGGCTAATTAAGGGAGTTCTACTTGACAAAGAAATCCATTCAAACATAAAGTTTTCTACCAGTAAAATTCAATGAACTTTTGAATTATGGTGAAGAGTTAACAAATAATGTACACGCTTCTGGAATATCATTTATGGAAAAAAGGAAAGGATATCTGAGAGAAATCAGTCAAAAAATAATTAATTTTTATTTTTGACTCTTCAATTTCTTTCTTAACTTTTACACAGTGTTATGTTATCTGAATAACAAAATTAGAAAGCTTCAAGTGACATCTCATGAGGGCCAAAGAAAAAATACTCCTTCTTTTACATCTAAAACCAAAAAGAAGATTGTGCTGGTTTAGCTCTAATTTAACTTGTCAGGAATTTCAGAGGACATGCAAAAACATATTCTGGTCAATCTTAGATTTTAGCTATCTACTTGTTCATCTGAAGGTTGTCTGTGCGTTTATATGTTGTATCTTCCAGACCTATGTTTTAACTGTACATATTTTGTTTCTCTTCTTGGTTTTGATTGAGATCAGAAAATTTGGAAATTAATTTGAACTTTTAATACAGAAAATGCATTAAAGAACATGTTGCTTTTTGTGTTGGAATACCTTGGCCTTTGAATGTAACTGAACACACTACATTGAAAAAGGTTACTTTTGACTAATAAGCCATATTTTTTCATAAAATAGTAACAGATGAAAGGAGTAGCACATCTAGGGAAAAGTCCCAGCAACAAGTAAATCTGTAAGAAGCTCTTACAAAAGAGAAATACACTCTATGTCCATATTCAGACTAAATCGCATCACTGGTGTAAATAGCTGCAAATAGATGTTCTGGTAGGAAGATTTGTTATGATAATATGAGAACAGCATTCCTGGTGATTTGGTGGTGTTGGGTCATTAGTGCAGTCTTCTAATTCTATGAACATTGGAGTTCAGTAGTGTGCAAAAACAGAGTTGCTATGCCCTTTCACTGTTTATTCAGACAGCAAAGTGTCAGAACAGGAAACTGTGAAATCTCCTGAAGAGCTTTCTGATAGCAGATATCTTAACTGGGCACAAATCCATGTTCAGCAATACCAGGTGTAAACAGGTCCAGTGATTCAGATTCCATTTCAGGCATTATGTCCATTCTAATCAATAAGAATTGTCTTCCCCTGTTTTAGAAGAATGATGTGTTATAAATAAGAAATCGGTTCAGTGACGTGCATTTGGATACAGTCCTCAGATAAAAATGTTAGTGTAATACTGTCAGGTTCTGTTACACAGTGGTTAGAATCTTTATGCATCCGGCTGAACCCTCATTCGCACAGTCTGCTCTGGCATAAAGCTGAGAATAAAGCTCTGGCATAATGTTATCATAAAACCCCATTATAATGCTACTTCACTTGAAGTGACAAAATTTTCAGAAACATCTTGATTCACATTAGGTGGTGTTATGAATCCAGACATCATTACACAGCAACCAAGTTCCTGAGTTCACAATGGACTGGACGTTTCAAACACATATATTACACTGATACATTAAAGCACTTGAAAATCACTTTGCAGGTGATTTTGTTAAAAGTAGTTGCAACCTGAAATATGAAAATAACATCAGAAATGTTTGTTTACTCCACACAGCTATGAATTCTCCTCTGCCATCACACTTGAAGAAAAACTCCTGGAGAAAAATATAGAATTTTAGAAATATTTTATAATTAAACTGTTTAAATTATGTATCCTTTCAAATCACATTGTGCATGACTACTCATATAAAATTTTAAGATTTTTTGGTAACTGCTTATGGATATTTTACTGAGTTCGTTAGGAAAACATAATGATACTTACTGGGTGTTCGGTAAAACAAAACCCAAAAGAAGTTGTAACTCAAAAAATCATATTTCAACTGAATCTGTACGCATGCCTCAGGATGTCTGCGGATTGTAAGCTAGATTTAGTCTTCACAGACTTAGGGAACTTGACTGAAGTAAATTGAAAACATAACTACTATAGACTATATATCACATAATCATAGGTATGCTATTTCAAAGGAACCTAACCCAAGGAAGTGCCTACCACTTTATACTATTTTTACCTAATATATCAGCTGGCATACTGTTTCGGGTAGGACAAATCTTGAAGAAAAGAATAGTTACTGTACTAGAATTCAGAAGCAAAATACATTTTTTTTCAGAGAATATAGCTTAAAATTTGCAAAATTATTCTCTGAAAGGGAAAACAAAGTTATTCTCTCTGTCATGGCAGTCCATCCAATAATATAGCTTTTATTGATGGATCTTTCTTCTTCAACATACTATGTTGGAGTCAGTAGAACTTTGTGCAGAGAGGGCAGCTTCTTCTGAATAACAGCTGTACAATATGAGCTTCATGTGTATGTAGCAAAAATTAAAATGACTTACAGGCATACAGTCATACAGGAAGTCATACAGGAGACACACCCAAATGGCTTAAAAAATCTAAAAGTATTGCTTTTGCAGAGACAAAACATCAATGTATTTATGTTTCCCCTACTACTAAGAATATTCTAAATGCTGTTCAATTGCTTTTTGTTTCAAAGAAAATTCATCATCATGGTTTAAAGTTGATTCAGTTTTTAAATCGATATAAAACTTAGAAACTAGTTTGGAGTGTGGAGTTCCCTGGTTTTAGACTGCTGCATTTCTCGAGCCTTAGAATTATTTTTCCTTTTTCATTTGTTGTTGTTTTTTTTTTTTTTTTTCCTTCATTATACTAAAGACTGTACACAAAGAACATTTGGGGAATACCTAAAAGAAATACCCACACAAGGGAGCAAGAATCCACAGCTTGTATTGATCCTGGCATTTTTCCATGTTCCAACCAGATGAACAAGCCACAGGTGCAACCAGAAAGAGCAGGTGATCAAAACAAACTGTTATTGTGATGGGAATAAATATGATTTCTTGTCCATAATGTATTCATCTCAAGGCACATTAGTGCATCTGTTATATATTTACTGGCAGTGATGATTTCTGCCAGAAATTTTAAAAGGATACAAATCTCTGAATTCATACACCTTAAAGTTGTATTAAACAGCTTTCTTTTTTCTTATTTCCTTGTCTAGAATATTAAACCAACTAACTTAATAGTACAGCTAACTTTCAGTAGTGTAAGCAAGTCATTGACTTATAGAGTCATTATTCAGCAACATAAGGAGAGAAGAGCTAGGAAGACATGCTCACATTTCAATACAAGAATTATCATATAATTTACAGCTTTCCTTCACAGTTCTTTTACTTTCTGTGTGGTTGTTTCCAGCACTGTTCCTTCTTATCAGGTGTTACTGAACTAACAGAGAGGTTTATCCGTAAAATGGTCAATACTTGCCATATACTCTACTATTTAAACAAATTTTTTTCTACTGAAAATTTTTAAAATAATTCATAACATACCTCAGGCAATTTTCTTGACAAATTTAACTCTTAGCTGTTTAAAATCACTGTCAAATTGTAATAGTACCTGGTTTATGAAACAGGATAAATGGTTGACCTATGCCACTGCGATTCAAAACCCTAAATACAGATGTTTTTGAAGAAACTCTTTAAATGATTGCTTTTGGGCTCATATTTTCTTCCTAACTTTTACTGTAGATAACTTTTAAAGGGATGGTCTTGGAAAACATTGTAAATGGTTGTTCCTCTCCTAAGTTGGTTAAATAATGTTCCCTTTCCAGAGCTTTAAGTGTCTGTTTTCTTTCTAATGTTATGTGGAATAGGAATTAGTGCTCATTAGAGTGGCACTCAGATTGCACCTACCTTGCTAAATAAAAGTGACAGGATGATTATCTATAAAGGAATAGCTGGTATAGATCTAAAACCATGCCAAGGAGCATAATCAGAATTAACCACCAGAAAATACTGGTACATTGTTTGAACCTTTGCACAGGCCCTCATTTATTTTCTAGAATACTGGCAGAGACACAGACACACAGTGCTCTCAGGAATATGATCCAACACACACCACTGTATGCACTTAACTTCACAGGTCTTATAACAAGAAGGGGCATATGGTTTGACTATGAAAAAAAGAGGGAGAGGTGTGTTAAATAGTGTGCACAAAGTTGTCGCAAGCACTGCCATCTCTCTCCTTCCTCCTGACCTGATAGATCTGTTGCCATGGGCACAGGTGATTGATAAATTCAGATGTGCTGTGGTGTCATGTTGGACTGTGTTACTCCAGTGTGTGCAGGAAAGAATCTTGCTCTTTGGTACTGAGAGAAGTAGCATTGTCCCTCTAAAAAGATTTGACACAGCCCATACGTCTTCTCAGACATAGTAAAGATTCTTAGATTAAATATCACACCTACACAAGATTCCTGGTACAAATAAACAAATGTAGTAAATGGTAACTTACACTTTTACTCTTTATTGCCTCTTTCTTGCTGAATCAGCTATCTGTTCACAGAGTAAATTTTCATAGATCCTTTTCTGCAGAAGTTAGAAAATATCTGTACTTGAATGGAGCTCTTAAAGGTTTGAAGTATTTTAGCTGTGAGACTACAACTGTCTGAAACCACTAGCAACTTCTCTTGACACTTTTATAACTAAAATTGGCTCACCCAGCTTTTAAAATTTAACAAAAATGAAATTGCTTCAGGCAGAGACCTGGTGCACCCAAGCTTTAAGCTGGAGTGATTTTTTTTTTTATGTCTGAGATAAACCACTGAAAACCAGGGTTTATGTCAGATTTGCTTCCACAAAGAGAGAAACTGTTATATATCAATGCCGAATAAGCTTCCTTTTATTTCCTTCTATTCCAGATTTAAGGGATCAGCTTCTCAACACATGCAAATTGGTCACTGAAATCAAGAAATGCTACAGAATTCTACAACATAGCTGACAGACATATGTCTATCTCTATCTGAGACCAGACATGCAGAGCAGACACAGCTCCTACTTAAATTCCTTGCAAGGTTGTTGAACTACTTCAGATTTTCAGTGCCATGGTTCAGAATATAGACTTCAAACTAAATTATATAAGAGCTTAAATAGAGAGATGATTTAATCTTTGTCTCTGAAGACTGACCTTTGAACTTAATCTTTTACAGCAAGCATGACCTGCTTCTATGTTATTTGACCATTTGTGGGAGCTCTACATTTTTTCCCACTACTTGTCATTGTGATTGTCTGTTTCGGGACTCTAACTCTACAATATTTTCTCCAGTGGCTCAGATAGATAGAAAAAGAATTGTATAAAACACAGACCACTTAAGCAGGTAATTTTAGTGCGATGCATTCCATCAAAATGCAGATATTAAAAATAGATCAGAAGAATCCTGTTTATTTCTCCCCATTGATTGCAGGTATTGTATATTGATTAGCTTGGGTCTAGGTATCTCCATTGCCAGTCCTAGGTGAGATTAACTCCACTACACGCATTCAGACTTGGTAATCAAGAAACAGCTATATTTCATACAAAGATGAAAAAAATATCAATGACTGACCTCAATATAAGGCTGTCATAATTGCTAGAAACAAAAGGATAATAACAGGGAAGCAAAGAGACATTGGCTAAAGGTACCAGATATATATGTATTTGAAATAAGTTCTATCAAGAATGTTTGTTTTACCTTTTCCCAAGCCCTTTGCTAAGAAATCACATCAGACTTTTAAGGAAGAGATGTGAAGGAAGACTGCAGGTAGGCTTACATATGTTTCTGAGAAACCTGTGCCGTATCACAGTATCACAGTATTGTAAGGTTGGAAGAGACCTTTGAGATCATCGAGTCCAACCTATGGCCCAACACCTACACCTACTACCTACACCTACTCCTACTTGTCAGTTACACCATGTTGCTAAGTACCTCATCCAAATTCTCTTTGAACATCTCCAGGGATGGTGACTTAACCACCTACCTAGGGTGGTTGAGTATATGATATAATCCATGCCTTACAATGTTTTTCCAAAAAATGACAAACATGCAGTGATGGCACATGTCACACACTGCTCAAAGATCCTTGTTTAAAACTATGCTCAATGAGAACTGAATATAGGTCATGGGTAGCTTAAGAGTGGTACTGAAATGCAAAGTTAAGAGATGGGATTTAATGTGGTAGGTCAAAATTCACAAAGATCTTGCAAAAATTTTTGGTGACACAAAGTCATGAGAGCCTGGACAAGTGTTCTAGTTTTGTGGAAAGATACCATAGACCATGAATCAGAGCCAAGGTACAAGAAGAACCCACAAATTTAGATACATCCTGGAACCAAATTAAAGATATTACCTAAATCACAAACAGGATAGTGAAGTTATCCATTATGGCAGAGGTGAAAGAAGCCTGTGAGGGGCGAAATGGTGTTTTAAAGAGGTGGGCACACAATATTTTCTCAGAAGGACTATAGTTTGGAGATAAGAAATAGACATAAGCAGGAGGAGGAAGGGAGAGAGATGAATATATGATCGGATTAGAAGAAATGATAGTCAATAAACTAAAATGTTCTCTGCAGACAATGTTCCTTTTACATAAAACCTAAAGCTTAGTAGCAGTGCTTCCTTATAACAGTCAGCTGAGAGGAAGAAAAATAATCATAGAATCTTAGAATCATAAGTTTGGAAGAGACCTTTGAGATCATTGCGTCCAACAGTACCGGTCTCCCCACTAAACCATGTCCCTAACGAACTCATCCACCCGTCTTCTAAACACCTCCAGGGATGGCAACTCCACCACCTCAGTGGGCAGCCTGATCCAATGCCTAATCACTCTTTCAGTGAAGAAATTCTTCCTAATGTCCAGTCTAAACCTCTCCTGGTGCAACTTGCAGCCATTTCCTCTCATCCTATCACTTATCACTTGTGAGAAGAGACCATCACCCATCCCGTCAAAACCTCTTTTCAGGCAGTTGTAGACAGTGATGAGGTCTCCTCTCAGCCTTCTCTTCTTCAAGCTAAACAACCCCAGTTCCCTCAGTTGCTCCTCGTAGAACTTATTCTCCAGCCCCTCACCAGGCTCGTTGCCCTTCTCTGCACACACTCCAGCCCCTCAATGTCCTTCTTGTAGTGAGGGACCCAAAACTGAACCCAGCACTCGAGGTGCAGCCTCACCAGTGCTGAGCACAGGGGCACAATCACCTCCCTGCTCCTGCTGGCCATACTGTGTCTGATACAGGTCAAGATGCCATTGGCCCTCTTGTCCACCTGGGCACATTGCTGGCTCATGTTCAGCCGACTGTCAACCAACACCCCCAGGTCATTCTCTGCCAGGCAGCTCTCCAGCCACTCCTCCCCAAGCCTGTAACACTGGATGGGGTTATTGTGTCCCAAGTGCAGGACTCAGCACTTGGCCTTGTTGAACCTCATCCCGTTGGTTTCAGCCCATCGATCCAGCCTGCCCACATCCCTCTGCAGAGCCTCCCTTCCTTCAAGCAGATCCACACTTCCACCCAGCTTGGTGACATCCATAAATTTGCAAAGGGTGCACTCGATCCCTTCATCGAGATCATTGATAGAGATATTAAACAGGACTGGACGCAGCACTGAACCCTGGGGAACACCGCTCATGACCAGTTTCCAACTGGATTTACTTCGATTTACCACAACCCTTTGGGCCTGGCCATCCAGCCAGTTTTTAACCCAGCAGAGGATGTGCCTGTCCACGCAGATGGCAGCCAGTTTCTCCAGCAGGATACTGTGAGAAACGATGTCAAAGGCTTTCATGAATTCCAGGTATACCACATCCACAGCCTTTCCCTTGTCCATTAAATGGGTCGCCTTGTCACAGCAGGAGATCAGGTTTGTCTGGCAGGACCTGCCTTTGGTGAACCCATGATGGCTGGGCATGATCACCCAGTGGTTCCATGTGTGCTGTATGATAGCACTCAAGACAATCTGCTCCATGACCTTCCCTGGTAATGAGGTCAAACTGACAGGCTTGCAGTTCCCCGAATCCTCCCTCTGACCCTTCTTATAAATGGGCGTAACATTTGCCAGTCTCCACTCAAGTGGCACTTCCCCAGTCAGCCAGGACTGCTGGTAGATGAGGGAAAAGGTTGCCAATGAAAGTAGTCTAGACAACGTTTTCAGGTGAAAATTGTCATGCTATAGAGGCCTAAAGATGAAGAATACAACTTTACCGAGTATCAAAAGTGAAAAGAGGAACAGGGTTGAAACAGCTCTGTAGAAATGCCGCCAAAAAAGTTAGTGCTATCCGTGTTTTCCCAAACAAAGTTCTGAAGCAGTGACTCAGTAGGGAGGATGAAAACTGGTGGAGAATAAAATATGTAAACTGAGAGAAACTAAGATTTCTTCCTGGAATTTCTCCCTCAAATTCCTTAAATACCTGGAATAACAGCACCACTTACTGGGGGAGGTTGCTGTTGAGTCAGACACAAATGGCTTACAGCACCAGTTTTTTGGTTTACAGAGTAAGGCAAGATGAGAGGCTGAGATGGATTTGTTCATCTTGAACTAAAGAAGGTTGAGAGGGGAACTTACAGCTATCAACAACTACCTAGTGAGAAGGAATGAAAAAACAGAGCCAGATTCAACAGCGCCCAGAACAAAGTCATGAAGCAAGTTTGAAAACAGGAAACTCCATCCCAAAGAGAAACACGTGGGAACAGGCTGCCCAGAGAAGCTGTGGTGTCTCCATCCTGGGAGACATTCAGAACTCAGGTGGGCACAGCCCTGAGCAACGTGCTACACCTAGGGATGTGGCATGGGACAAAAGGCTTGCAGAAATCCCAAAAGACTCTTCAAGATTTTGTAATTCTATGAAAGGACGATAGATAGATAGATAGATAGACAGACAGACAGACAGACAGACAGACAGACAGATACATCGATATATACATACATACATGTATACACACATATATACACACATGTTTTTAAGAATGAAAAATCTGAAAATTGCTTATCTTATTAGACAGAGACAGGACAGTCAGAGAGAGTGAAGTTTAACTGAAGAGCGTGGGGGAAGAAAAAGCAGATTCGTGAAAGAGATGAGAAGATTTTCTTCAGTTTCAACACTTTGAAGGGTGATTAATTTTAACTTACTAGACTCGTGAAAAGTAAGAAGAATCATTCCAGTGCTAAACAAAAACTTTAGATCTACAGTTTGACAGTTTTACCCCAAATTGTTACACAGGTTAACCTGATTTGTCAGTGGTGAGTTTTTTAAAAATAAATAAATACATAAGAATTCACATGTAACAGAAGTGAATATCACCCTACTTCTCTTCACATCTTACTGTACTCACAAGTAGCCACTAAGCTTGCAACAGGACTACAACTCTGCCTTTAGGTCTATTACTCCAGGAAAACTTCCCCTTTATAGAATCTCATTTTTTGTATCTGTAGAAGAGAAGCAATGAAAAAAGCTTGCTTTATAGCCACTGAGCTCTTCAGATGATGAGAATTATTTCTGTTAATACTGTGGATTCGGAGATAGAATAAAGACAAATGTGCTAATCTCCACATTTTCCTTTTCCTTTTCTTTCCCTTCCTCAAATATCTGCAAGTCCTTTGTCCGTCTGCTACAGGCATCTAAGTTGACTCCAAAAGGAGGTATTTTGTTTCCTCTCAGTGACTAATTCCTGCAGATTTATTTGATGCATGCAATGTTTTACAAGCTCTCTAAAAAAGCATTTGCTAGAAGCAGCAACTGCATGGCTGAAATGGAAATTGCAGAGGTATCATGTAGTACAGACAGGAAAGGACATACCTGAGGCTCAGCCACGTCCCCGTTAGAACTTCCAGGTCTTAGATGCTTAGAGAAGCAAATAATGAAGATAGATATTTTAAAAGAATTCTTACAAACTTCTTATGATTACTCAATTTAAATAAGATCTATTATGTAAACAGAAGTATTATTATTATTAAATTCATCTAGTTAAAAATAAATATGTTTGCATTGGCCCTTTAAATTGCCAGCTGAACTTCCACATATTTTAAAAAAAAAAGAAAGATATTATGGTCATTTGAAAGCTTGTGATTGTTACGCCCTATTCCATTTTATATATGGGTTCTATGATTTATTGATGTCCCAGAATAAATGGTTCTTTATTTTCTATTCATCCTAACCTTGGTCAAATAATACCACCCTACTTCTCTTCACAATATTTTCCTAATATCTCAGCTCATTTAATTCTATTGATCCACTGAAGAGTATAATGGCAATGAAACTGGAATTAATAGCACCTCCCTTCTCCAATGCTAAGAGCTTTCCTATTTAGTCTGTGGACCATCACACAAAATCATAAAAGTGGACAAAAAAGCAGACTGACCTTTATCAGCTACTATTGTGTTGCAAAATTCAGCAAAGGCCAGAACATCATTTTCAGTTTTATAGCACTGTTTTCTTAAATAATAAGGGGAATGGGGGGGAGGAACTGACCCCTGTTCAGCATTTACTTAAGCAGAATTGGCATTAATAGAGTATTCTGTCAAAAATTCAAGCCCAGGAAAATGTATGGCTTTGTCCACAGCAGCAGCTATCTTAGTAGATTGCACTGTCACTGCTTCACACAAAGAGCATTGCAACACCATTAGTGGACATAAATAATGCACAAGCTCTTATGCAGTACTCAGCTAAGTGCATGGAAACCTTGGGCTCCTGTTGTCAGAAATTCAATGGATTAGTACCTAGATTTATTTTAAGTCTGTAAAGCACTTTGTTCTTGACAGCGTTCAAAGTAGAAAGAGTGCTATCCTGAATGTGCATCTTAATACTGTCATTCTTGTCTTGTAAGAATAGATGAAATATGGGATGCAATACTTCTTTTTAATATTTAAAAGTTTTCACTGAGCGGACGCAGTACATGCATACCCACACAGATATATGTATGTGTTTATAGATATATTTGTAAGAACACAGCAACCCGTGGTTTCCTTATTGATCTGGAAAAGCAAAAGATAGATATGCAATGTAATTTTAGTAAGGAAGATTACCATTACAATTACAGATTATGAAAACAAATCTCATAAAGAAATATATTATCATTATTACCTGTTTTTCTTTGTAATTGAGATATGCCCTCTGCCAGATTCCTATATAAATATCACATTTACAGTTCCATTACAACACAAAGTACTTTGCTTCTACAATGAGCATTACTGAAAAGAGATCATAAAGTTAACTATGATGATAATGAATATTCTATTCTAATCACTAATATTGAGAACTCAGTAAACCCTTATCACGTATCAACTAAAGTTGTGTTGTTGCACAAGCTTACAACGAAACATCTGTTTCCTAGTTTAAAACACAACAAAACAGAACACAAAAAAAATCTCAGAACTTTTCAAAAATGTCATATAAAAACTTGAATAATGCTCAAGAAATTGTTTCATAGCTATAGAAACTGTGGGGTCTTATTTGCCTCTCTGTGTTCTGGAGAGTTAAGCACGATAATCCCCCATGCATTGAGAGGATAACAGGACCCTTTCTGTAGATTAAAAGCAGTTTTCTATTGATATCAGGGTGGTAATGCAAGAACAGCAATATCTCATGTGAAGGTCAATCTTTCACAATGCCACTAAGACATAAAATCTTCGTTTGAAATAATAACAGTTACCTTTTCTCTTTGCCTGCATGGTCCATGAATTTCCACACAATTCATTGAACCAGCAGTCAATGAACTATTCATTACTGAACCCAGTGATTTAAAAGTCACAATATGTACATCATTAATGTCCATTTGGAAAAAAATGTCAAATTCCAGAAATCTTGATAGGATCTGAAATATGCTAAAATCATATTGCAGTATCTACACAATAATCTTTGAAACATAAAATCAGAATTGCTTTGCAGCCAACTTTTTATATCTATAGGGAGCACCACCCTCATCCAAGGGAAAAGGAACTGCTTATCCCCTTAACTACTGGAAGATATATGAGCTTGTCTATTCAGCAAATAAAGTTCTCCACCAAGTCAGAAGTTATTGCAGTTCGTATAGCTTCATGTTCTATAATACTAATTGTAAGAGAGTTGCTGTTAAAGCTGTTCTGCAAATTCTCTGTACGGTGCTGCACAAAAGAAAGCTCTTTTTAAAGACACAGGTGAGCTACAAGAGATACAAGAGAGAATGAGAGAAAGGAGATAAGAGAGAGATGGAGGAAAGGAGGGGAGGAAAAGACAGACAGGGAAGGAAGGAAGGAAGGAAGGAAGGAAGGAAGGAAGGAAGGAAGGAAGGAAGGAAGGAAGGAAGGAGAAAAAGAAAAAATTTTCTGTGTTGCATTGTTACTACTGTGTAAAATATTCATTTGATATATATTTTTCAACATTTTACCATGAAGCCTGAAAATCTTGAATATTGTAGCAGAATATGCATCTAAAATGCCGGCTGTGCTGATTAAATAACCACAACTATATGTACCAAACAACAAATAAGATTGCAAACCGTGATCAATAGGTGGCGCTTTCCCCCTTTCTGTTTTTTTAGCCCCTATTCATATCATAGAAAAACTATTTTCAAAGTATTTCTGTAAAATTTATATTACGTTTTAAAAACTTGTTTTCCTTATTCAAAAATGGGAAATTTTGATCTGTTCATAGACTGGTTTTTGCAGTGCTATTGAAGAGCTGACCAACTTACACCAGAGCTGCACTGATCATGGAAACAGTGACTATGGTAAACAACTTTCAACTTTCTAATATTAGTGGGAAATGTGATTTTAATACCACGGGTTGTATTTGTTTTAATTGATTTTTGTTGTTGTTCTTTAAATAGGAAGAGGTCTCATTTTCAAAGAAAATTATCTTCTAGGATTTGACCGTATTACTGCTGATCTGATTGGATTTTTTAAACATTTCTATGAAAAATATTTATTGCTGGAACTGTTTACATAATTAAAATTCTTGACTTAAAAAAGCTCAATATGGACTTTTTATTTTGTTCTTCTTGCCATATTGAAAAAAGAAACTTTCCAAATATTATACACCACATGAAAATAACATTTGAATGTATAAATAGACTGCTTATTTGTTAAATATATATTAATTTTAATGTAGTATGAAAACCCAAATATTAAACAAAAAAATGTTAACAGTAGGCCAGAAGTCCTGGTTTGGCTGCAAACCTATTTCTATACCAGTGTTTAAAAGATTTCATCTTGATTTCCATGAGAGAGGATAGGATTCTCTTTTACTTGAGAAAAGAGAGTTTTTTAAAACTGTGCCTTACATTCACAAATAGGACAAAGTACATATTCATCTAGACACATACACATGTGCACACAAAGGCACACTATATATTCATATACACAATCCTATTATTCCCGAAGTAGAGTTATTTTAAAAGCAAAGAGATAATTGATTAGCAGTGCAAGAAATTTTCTGATGCTGGAAGGCAAAGTAAAGTTTCTTATCTAGTTTCTGTTATCAATATCTTAAAATGAAAACTACATTTCAAGAGAAAAATTATGATATCATGATAAGAAGTTTCAGCCGTAACTAAGAGTTTTGCATTGATTAAGAAATAGAGTTGGAAGGTAAAAACAGCTTCCCTTTCAAGAGAGAAACCCTCTTTTCAAGGAGGTCATCCCACATCATGGAAAGCACAAAAACGAAAATCAGGTGTTTGTAATGTTATTAACTTAGACTAGTGGATGTCAATATCTTCATTCTATGTTGCTGCTTTGTACATTGCATACTTGAAGTAAATTACCAGATTAAAGAAAGGAATGGTTTACAAATTCCTGCAAATTAAGACTTTTACAGAATGATAGAAGGACCTGAGGATATTTTAAAAGTACAGATGTGGTTGGTATGTTTATAAACTATAAAATTAGAAAATATATCACAGAAGCACAGAATGGTTGAAGCTGGAAGGTGTCCCTGTCCACGGCAGGGGGGTTGGAACCAGGTCATCTTTAAGTTCCCTTTCAATCCAAACCATTCTATGATTCTATGACTGGAGGTCATAGAATGGACCATAGTACGTCCATTCTATGGACTATGATATGAGGTCATCCTATCCAATACCCCTGCTCAAGTAGGGCTATCTAGAACCAGTTGCCCAGGACTGTGTCCAGATGGTTTTTGAGTCTCTCCTAGGCTGGAGACTCCAAAACCTCTCTAAGCAACCTGTAAATATCTACAAAGTAAGACTTTTTAGTTTGCAAGCCAAAACCTGCTAATGTTATTAGATCTGAAACTGGCTTCCTAAAAGCACTACTGCAAATGTTTCTTAACCACTTTATAAACCAATAGGATTCTTCCTGTCTTTCAAGTAGCTCTTTTTTTTAGACACACTTGCAACCAAACAATATGTTTGTCCTGTTTGATCTCGTAACATCTCTATATGCTCTTTGGTACCCTGTGAAGATAGAAGGAATATGGATCAAAGTCATCCAGCTATTGCATACTTTTTCAGCCACCAGCCCGGTACCCTTCAATGCTGCAAGACTGTGACACAAGAAAGATAATCTGTTTCAGTAAAGATTATAAGTGGTGACTTGAGAGTAGAGACACCAACATGGGACAAGGGGAAAGAGATGGGGAGTATGGAGACAGGCATACGGAGGTAGAGCAGAGGGAGAAATTACCAGGGACTTCACTAGGCCCCCTATTCATTTGAATTTAACGCTCCTTGTCTAATAGCAGACAAAACTCATTCTTTTTTTTTTTTTCTCCATATACTCTCATTCAACAAACCATACACATGGGAGTTAAAGTCATATGCACGCAGCCACATAAGTATTTGTGGAAAATGGACCGTAACTGGTATCTTCAATTATCAACATATTGATTCTACAGGTCTAAGACTCCCATTCATCTTATATGCTGTTTTGCTAAATTTGGAATCAGTCCAAAAATACCACAACGAAAAGCTTATTAAAACATATACTACTGCATTCAATAGAATATAATGGGTGAAGAGAAAGGAGCTAGAAAAAAATTTAAGACTGCCATATCTTTAAATGCAAGTTTGCTTATTTTTGCCTTGTGTTTAAATCTTGCATTACTTTCAGCTCGGATAATAAAAGAGGCCAGTCATATTCACTTTTCTTACTTGTTGGTTTCTAAAGAGTTTTTATTTTCATGCACTTAAATATTACAAGCATGACAACAAATATAAACAGATAAATACATAGACATTGTTATTTTTCCTTAATATGCTCACGCTGTAGTATATAGATAAAGCATGAATTTCAGAGAGTATTGTCAACTACTGCATTCATTAAGGTTAAATACTTTTTTTTGTAAAACGTTTCATTTGGGATATTTTTGGGGGGGAACAGTGTGAACATTTCCATTGATCAGGGTTTCCACTAGCAGTTATTCCTTAACACCTGTGTATTTGGTCGAATTTATCTGCATAACACCACTACAATCTGTGGAAATTGATTTAAAATTCATACATGTACTAGCTACATATGTCTTTGTATCATATCTATGTGAAAGATATTGTCATTTACAAGTGAGAGTTTTGTTTTATCTCTTATTCCTTATTATGCTTTTAACATCCTCCTAAACTAGCTGTTAAGTGTATCGTATAGCAGTTTCACAGTTCTGCTGGTTGTTGGGAAGTACCTGAATATCCCTGTGTCATGGACCACTATAAACCATTATAGACATGTTCTGGAATTTGAGAAAAGAAGTCCCGAAATGTAAATGATTATACTGTTGTCATTTTGTGGTACTGATTCCTAATCTAAGTAATTTCTTTCTAATTTCATTTTTCATATTTGTTCTTAAAAGCAAATCCCTAAAGGAAACTCAGTTTGACTTTAGATATCTGTGTATTAATATTTATCTGTCTATAATAAGCCTGCTTTAAAAGAAACAAAAATAATTTCTTTTTTAAAAGAAAGCTACCAAAATCTTCTATACCTTCAAATTCATTTTAAACCCCATTGGTAATTTGACCAATTCACAGCTAGAATTTGCATTGCTGCCCCAAACTACAATGCCTTTGCATGTAACTCAAATCCATTCTGACAAGGACCTACAGTGAAGCAAGTTCCATAAGAAATTACTAGTGTAGCTATATCATTAAAATACCTTTTGATTTTTCCAAGATCAATGGAGTCCATTTTATTGAAAAGAGAGAGCTATATAATCTTTCCAAGCATAAATGCACATATAAAACTCCTTAGTAATCAACAGAAGACTAAACATTTTAGAAAGCTTCAGTGATCATATGGCAGGGGGTATTGGCTACCAATTACACACAGTTTGATGACCATGGGAAATACTGTGATAAATCTGTTACTGTCATCAGTGCAGAGCTATGTTCCCATCTCTGCTGTTTTCTATTCATTAGAACCATAGCTCAGCAACTCCTTTCAGATTAATTGAATCCTCATTCAGATGTTATTGGAAAATCTGCAAGTATGAGTCTTGTGCCATTGCTAACCTACTTCAACTTTATGCATCCTAATTTTCCTTTGCAAAACCTAGATATACAAACAAACATAACAGCAAAAGTTGAAAAGAACCTTTGAAACTATCTTTCAATAACCTGCATATGCAATAAATTCTTTTACCCACTTTGCACTCTGACTTTAAAGTAGAAAATGATGATGTATTTTGTTGAGGAGGCTAATAACGCTAATATAACAACCTAATTTAAGAACATAACCATAAGGATTTAAGATACATTATTACAAGTTTGCTGTCACAAACTTCAGTCATCAGTGTAACTCTGATGATTCAATAGCCCTATTGTGTTTGCAGAATTAGCTTCTTGTTGTGTGTTAGTAGCTGAGGAATGTGTATATTAAAAACTTCTGTATTCACATCGTATAAATATGAAAGAGCATTTTTAATAAAATTCTTTATATCACCTTTCGTTCCATTCTATTACTCACACGTGTAATATACTTAACCAGAGATCACTTGTAGAGATTGAACCTGAAACTTTTAATATGAGATTTCTTCCATTTGAAATAAAGGAACTCAATCTGCCACTAACACTTGCAGATCATTCTTGTGGTCAAGTCATTCAAGGAGTTATACAATGTAGATATACAGTGTAAAAGCGAGATCATCTGGCTGTCTGGATCATTAGTTTTTAATTACTTTGGATACCAGTCTTTCAGCACTGACGAAACAAATGAACACTATTCCTGCTGATGTCCTGTTGTGGACTCTGTCATTGGTTTTCAAATAGAAAACTTTAAAAAATGTTATCTATCTTGAGGTATATTTATATTTACTATAGCACTGGGTGCAGGTGCACAGGTGCTGGCAGTGAGGGATGCAAGGGCCTCTGTGAGAAAAGGCCCTATGCTGGACACAGTGGGTTCCAGCTGGGTACAACTAACCCACCACAGGGCAGAGCTGAGCCCTGCAGCCAAGGTGGCAGTGCCTCTGGGAAAATGTGTTTGAGGAAAAGCAAAATGCTGCATAGCAGAGTGAGAACTAATGATAAAATTGTGAGAAACAACCTTGCAAACACCAAGGTCAAGGGAGAAGGAGGAGGAGGTGTTCCACCAGCTGGAGCAGAAATTGACCTGCAGTCCATGGGAGAGAGCATACTGGAGCCGGTTCATCCTGAAGGACTTTTGCAGGAGCAGGGAAAAGTCATGAGAGGGAAGAAACAGCAGATTGACCACAGCGATCCCCCTGTGCCACTCTGAAGAGAAAGGAGGATGAAGAATTAGAAATGAAGGAGTGAAGTTAATCCTGGGAAAAGGGGGGCAGAGATAAAGGTATTTTTAATTTTTGTCTTTGTTTTCCACCATCCAATTCTATTTTTAATGAATGGAGAGTAATTTAAATTTATTCTACCCAAGCTGAGTCTGTTTTGCCTGTGGCAGCAATTGTTAAGTGGTCCTCAGTCTTTGTCTTGACCCATGAGCTTTTCTATCTTATTTTTTCCCCTTGTCCTATTGAGGAGAGGGAGCAAGAGAGCAACTGGATGAGCATCTGGCCAAGGTCAAACCCACCACAGTGTATTCCTGTATATACACACACTATTTTAGGTGCATCACTAATAATTTATGTTTAAAACAAGCAAACAAACAAAATCATTGCTTTCTGCAAGGAAGTTGCCAAGACAATATAATTTTAGTTAATGTCAAAAGATCTCTGTAATTATGTTACCTTTTGGTTTGTTTTGTTGTAAGACCACACTGAATTATTATTAAACTAAAATTCTGTAGTAATATTCTGAGGATCCTACAAAGTTTTTTATAGTCTTTTAGTGAATGATGTCTTCCAATCAGAAGAGAAAGATTTAAGAATTGTTTTCCCTACATCACTTTAAAATGTAATTGAATATATCCACTAAAATAGAATTTAAAAGGGATATTTGGGCCAGACTCCCAGGTAAGTCAGTATAACTCTCTAAAAGTGAATAGATCAAAACTCATTTGTTCTAAATAAAACTTTATTAAGTCAAGGTACGATGGAATGATATGATTTAAGACATGACACATTATAAATCAAAATATCCCATAGCATGAACTGTAAATCAGTGAATAATTAACAAATTAAAATACTGGGAATTAAAGAAATACATAGTAGTTTAAAAACTATTCACCCCATGGTTGTGTGTGTAAAAATGAACATCAGTTTACTGGCTATGAAATAATTAAATTATCCTTGAAAATCCACAACACTGTAATAGCCAACCCAGTTTGCTGCATGACTTTCTCAGGATTATAATACAAAGCATTTGTCCATAGCAGGTAAAATGGTTTTTGCAACACTTTGCAGTTACTGAAGCTTCCTATTTTACATTGCTTTGTTTGAGAATATATCACATTAATTATTTTTTTTTCTTTCTGAAATGAACTGATGAACCAATGTTTCTTCTAGGATAACAGCAACAGTTAATGTATTGTAATGTCTTTATTGATTTCTTCCAGCTGATCTTCAATTAGTACTGCTCTCTAAATTAACTTTAGCACTGTAGGCTTTTCTAGACTTTGAAAAAGGCTAAAAACCAGCAGTAAAGGCAGGCATATTACTTACATGGCTCATATCACTGTGCCTGTCAGGCACAAATATATCTTTTTTTTTTTTTCCTGAAAAGAAAAAGGCAAAGCTAAAAGGTGTTAGAACATTGTCTTAGTCCTATTCTAAGTAAAATACATGAAAAAGTGTTATTTTTGTTTCTGAGGAGGAAGAGGAACACTAAAACTACGGAGGGAAATAAACAGCTACTTGTTAGTTTAGTTCTTCAACACCGGAATAGAACTCAGGAGTTGGTACTACGAGACTGACTGCTAGACTGACTTGAAAGAAAGATGATCCCTAGAGTCTGGCCTTGTCCATAAGACTGTTTTTCATCTTATGATTCTCTTTTATTTTTTCCCAATCTTAAAACCAAACAACAATTGTCAAAGAAAAAAAGTGCTGAAAAGAGAATTTCAGGGTGCATGTCCTCATCCACTTGTTCAGATTGATCCCATTAATTACTGCCACCCTATACCACCTGTCTGGGCTAGTTATAGAGCCAGGTAAATGCACTTAACTCTCGTGAATTCTGGAAGTCATCGTTTTGCTTCCATATGTGCCTTCCTGAGCAGACAGACTAAAAGAAAATTTCTTAAAAAAAAATGAACAAGAGACTGAGTTCCTTTCTTTTTTTTGTTTTCCTCCTGTCATTTGTGCACTACTCTAAATCTTCCTTGACAGACAGGTATTATACTCAGGTAAATATTCTGATCACTGAACTTTTATATGAAAATGAGGGTTTATTATCTTTTTCTTCTAACCTCTTAAATGAAGGTATCTATGCTTGCACTGTTTGTTTAGTAAGCCTCATTCTACTTAACTGCACTTGAAGTTTCTCTTGAGAAGACCTAGGAGTTGAAGTGCTTCTGATTACCTGTAAAAAGGACTAGTTTCTGAAATCTGGTAGGATTTCAGTGTCATGTATGCATGAGATGCAACCTCTCAAAAAAAAGTAGCAGTTGTGTACACTCAGTTTTCAGATTTGTAACTTTCAACTCAAGGTTTTCAATTGAAGGACATAATTCCAGGCATTCAATTCCTTTCTTAGGCCTGGCTGTGTTTTTGCACAGCATACTCTTATGAACCATTGCACACTTGTGTATAGCCTTGCCAGCCTGTATTACTCAAAACATTGTAAAGGTAGAGTTCAAACTGAAGCCATACCCTCAATTTCCCTTGGTTTTGGCAGGCCAGCTACATCATTCTGGGATCAACCTAGAGTACTGGCTGACACCAAAGGTGCCATCAACTAACGTGCCAGCTCAGGTAGCTAACACAACAGCAGAGACCTAGAGAAGTGTAGGTATAATTGCCTGAAGAGTTTTAAGGAGTAAATACACTACAGAAACCTCTACTGGAATTGGGTGAGTGGCTAGTTAAGCTAGTCATTCTAATCTCTCTTTACAGTCCATGAAAAGTTTGCATGTTTACTGTAAAACACATCTTTTACTTCAGTTACATATCAAATTATTGAGAAAAGTGACTGTGAAAGAGTCTAGTTCTGTGGTTTAAACAATTATCAATATATATACCTGGTCAGGAAAACATTACTTCTTCAAATAAATTGATAATAAAACAATTCACATTTTGACGTGCTTACTGCCAAGTCAGTCGTCTCCTTTTTGCAAGAAAACAGTCAACAGGATGGCTGTGAAGAAGTTCTGAACTGAAATAACTTAGTGAGAATTCTCTGACCCTTCTCAGCATTAAGTCTTTGAATAGCACAGAGGTTCCAAAGTTTTTTTCATAACGCTTATTCTTGACATTGTTTCTTCATGCCGTGTTTCAGTGCAAATACATCTGACCTCAATATTTTCTTCATCTAATAACAGACTTCACAAGAAACATGAATAATCAAGGATTATATAGTTTCTGCAGGGGGACTTCATGGGTTTTTTTGTGAATACTGTCCACTGTTTTCCTAGAATCATATCTATCCTAAGAGATGGAAGATAACTGGAGACTGGTTTCCAGGCACTTCATTCACCATCGTTAGATTAAATCAGGAATATATAAAATATATCTGCAGATTTTTTTTTTTTTT
>VWPV01014991.1:0-31092 GCA_013389885.1 Geococcyx californianus
AAAATATTTTAAAAAAATTAAAAATATTTATTCCTTTGGAAATCTGCATTTAGAAGATAGATTTGAATTCCTTCCTGGTTTTCTTCACACATCGAGAATTCAAATTAACATACAAATGAACATTTCTTTTTAAAGACAATGCATATCATGCTCACTTCAAAGTTTTATCATTCTGGTTTTAATGAATGTAGATAATTCGTATGCTCCTGAGTCAGGGTCAAACAATTGCATATACTTGAACAATAGTCACTGCTTCATTTTTGCAGTACAGGATCTATTATTATTGTGTCTCCACAGAATTCTTGCATACTTTCAGACAATCTGGAGAAATGCCATGAATGCTTACTGTTTTTCTGATCTTCATAGGTTTGCTAACAGATTCCATCAGTATGCAAGAAGTAAACTGAAATGAAAGAGGTTACTCACTAGGTAACGCCCTCTCTCAGTCGCATCCTGTAACCTTTCAGTAACAGCAGCAGAATGTGTCCCTAAACTTTTCTGCAATATTTGCAATATTTTACTTTCCACCTTTTTTTTTTCCTCCTTTCCAACCTGTTGTTTTGATAGATTTGTTATATTTTATACTTGTTTTCTTAGCTGGATCTCCATGTTCCAAGGCTTTGCTTATAGTTTCCACAATAATATGTACTTTATTATGGTTTCTCTTTCCTTGATTTCTAGTTCTGTTTTCTATTTCCTTTCATAGTTTTATTTCTCTTTTCTAGTTCATATGCAGCTATGTTGTTGACTTCAAGGTGAATAAAACAATTTTGGTTTAGTGTAGTATAGGTTCTTTTAGCTATAAGACTTTTTATCATTCTTTGCTTCTTAGTAGATTTTAAGCCTACACTAGGTAATACTTAAAAAAATTTTGAGATCAAGGAAAACAATTAGGCAGCCAATATTTTAACAATATGCGAACAGGAAAATTTCTGAATAGCAAGAAATTGCTCAGTTTAAAGAGCCTTGGAAATTTTAGTGCCCTTTTTTTTTGACACTTAAAATAATCACTGTTATGAGTAAGTGCTGAAAGATGGTACCTAAGATAAATTTTATCAATGATATCTAGGTGCAACAATGGTAAAAGACGCAATAAGTGTAAAGCTTTTCTCATTCGTAAGCTTCTTAAAATTTTTCTGCAAAATCTCAGTGAAACACTTAGGTTTATTTGTGACAAGACATATGTGAGGCTACCAGCAACAGATTGGGGGCAAGGTCTTGTGAAGAGAAGGATGTTTAGGTATTGTTTGCGAAATTCACGTATATATTTAAATAGTCATTCTGTGCCATCCCCATGAAGGCAATCTGCTAGCTCTGCAGCTGATTTTCAACGAAGCTCTCTCTCCATAACACAGTAGCCTTATGACAAAGGTTGGCCACATGTACAAGAAGTTCTGGGAAATCACTTGCTCCAACAATCCCAACTATTTAAAGATTGCATTTGACAATTTACCACTCCTCTCGCAGCTTCCAAGCCAGGAAGTTAAATGCAAGTGCAGGACTGAACTTGGCTGCATGATTTGCACTGCTCTACCAAGGCAAACTTGCAGATGACTTCTTCTGTGCGTGCACCTATCCCAGGGAGGCAAAGCCACAACACTGATGATACCGTCTCCTATGGAGGAGGTGAGCATGGAATGAAAGGAGCCTGAGAAGTCAAAAAAGCTGCTTTGGGGCACTGGAAGGGCTCTCCCAGAATTTTGTCACACGCTCCCTCCTGGCTCTGCCGAAGTCATCACATTCTTGTGATCCTCTGCAGCACTTTGCTGCTGCGGAATATCTATCATTGGGTATTTGAACCACTAAACCACTAAATGTGGTTTTCTTCTCATCACACTCTATTGTCAGTCTCAGAAATATTGTGCTGCAGCATTTGGATATCTTTTTTAGTATTAAAGAACAACAGATTTAAAATGTTTCCTCTGATGAACAAATACTATAAAAAAACCAACTAGATAAAATGGAGTGAGTATTATGTGGACATCTGCAAGTATATAGAGTTTCCTAAAATCAGCATTGTAAACCCAGGGAAATCTGAATTTAGCTTTTACTAACACCAAATCTGCTTATGTTGAGTAGCCTGGACACAGTCTTTTTTTTGGTTTATACTACTGTCACATGCTGGGGGGAAAGAATAATGCAAACACCAATCTTGAGACTATAAAAGTCTGATTTAAGACCATGAGCAATGCCTTAATCACAGTTATACATGGATCATAATCTATAAAATTATTACGAAGTGAGTACATCACTGCTCAAAACTGCAGTCAAAGAATGATTATGGGATTCTGTCTAACTTGAGGGCATATCAAGAAGGGACCCATGAAGCTGTCTTTTGGACTTAGTAATAGACAATACCAGAACTAACAGTTAGGATGATAGACAATAATTTTCCTCCCAAATCCACAGATGACACCGAAGGGGAAAGGAACAGCAAATACTTTAAAAATGGGGTCCAATTTGAAGCAATCTTGATAACTTGGAGAAATAACCCCAAAACACAAGATGATATTCTGTGAAGATGAGTAAAAAGTACTGTATCTAAGAAGAATGGCAGAAGTAAAATATGAGAAAAAGCTAGTTAGGTTGCAAGCAGGGTGGAAAGGATGGGTGTTTATTGTGGGCTAGAGACTAAATAACCAGTGAATAACTGATATTCTCAGCATTAATGATTTCTCAGCTGGGATACTGATGTATACTGCTAAGAGGAAAGCCAGGTATACTGTCAAAGAACAAGAAGTTTTAAAAAAAGGCAAAGAACAAAATACGAGGTCTTTTTAAATTTGAGAAATTATCTACTCTTTTTTGCTACCTCACCAGTCAGCAAGAAACACTGAGAGATTCATCTTTGAGATGTCATAAAAAGAAACCAGAGATACATCTGGGAAGGACCTGCAAAATATCCTTCAACCTGTCTAAGAGCAGGAAAATGGATGGGATGATATCTCATTATCCTAAATTTCTGTAACTGCTCACATAGCAGCTCCCAAAGGTGATATCCTGACATTTCTTTGCCATGTGAGTCTGCACATTGTAAGAAAACCATTTTCCACGTAGCTGTGTGGAAACATAGTGGATATCTTGGCAGAATGTCAAGATTGGAATTCTCATCTCCTGTATTATTCCGATTTCTTTCAGATCACTGTAAGAAAATGATTTATTTTTCCTAACAACTCCAGAAATATTTTGACCCAAAGGTCTCCAGGTCTGTGTGCCTCAGAGATATCACAGGCTCTGCATATCTATATCACACTAAGAGACTGATACAATACCATCAAGACTGTTGGCAGGCTAAGTCCCCTTCTCCTACCTATAAATCTCTGCAGTTTGGTACATGAGGATTGGGCCCAGGGGATAATTTGTCTTCTTGGCCATTTATCTGATGTTTTGAAAGAGGAGGTGAGTGAAGGCACACATCACCTGGCCAAATCAAAGGTCCTAGTTTATTTCCCTAATGTGTCCTAGCACTTGCCTGTAGCAATGCTTTGGCAGAGATTTGTATTCAAACAGTGTTGTCTAAGGAAGTTCATGCTTGCACATGGCTACCAGCTCTTGCTATGATCACTGGACTGATCAGCCCTAGATACAGTTCCACAAAGCTATGTGGCCCAGCTATATTGCAAGGAGACTGGTCACCAATGGTTTGCACATAATATGTCTAAACCAACACTTTTTCTTCCAGAAATCAATACGAATGCAGCCAATCACAGAGCACTGGTTGTTCATGTCTATGGTAATAATACTATAGGTAGTCTGTCTGTACTATGAAAGTTTAAATGAATTGACCATAAACAGATTAAAAAGTACGTTCTAGGTGACTTGATGATGAAAAAGAAAATACATTGTAGAAAAAGTTTGCCCATGCACTACTGTGGATCACCAGCTGGTTCTTTTCATTTGTATTCAGAGGGCATGCAGCTCTGCTGTTTAGATTACTTAGAGTACTGGTTAAATGGATGGAGTGGGATGTGTTATTTGCATATTGATATGTTTTGTATGGAAATTATTTTGAGGAGTTTTTACCTTATTAGAGTGTGTGTTGTTATGTTGGGTATACAAATACAGTAATCTCAGACTGGGGAACACTTGAAAAAAGGAAATGCAAATGCAAACAAATACATTCTATTTAATTAATATGCATTACATATTTAATTAATAAACTCTCATGAATTTAGGGATTGAAAGAGGGAAACTCACAAGGTTTAAGAACTTATAGGTATCACGTGTGAGCAAGTACTACTATACTAGGTGTGGAGTCATTGGCTACCCTCAGCTCAACACAGATGCTAGGTGAGGTCTTTTGGGCCTGCTAGCAAAGGGCTTAATAGGCTGAGTATTTAACTCCCCTGCAACACACTTCTGTCTTCTTCTTCATGATAATTTTAAATCTTTACTTAAAGAAATAAACATGACATAGGGTCTTACATAGGCAACTCTTGAAGTCTCTTAAGGGCAGAATATTGGTTGTGGTAACAGGGGACCAGATTTGATTAACAAGTTGTTCTTGTAAATTCTTGTAAGTGAAAACCAACTATACAGCAGCAGCTTAATCTTGCAAGTAATTACCTTTCATGTAGACATATATGTTTATCTCACAGTCTTGGCATTCCATGGATAAATGCATTAGTGACTGGAGTATGTCCTGTTTAGCTATGTATGTCTTTCCACGCAAAACCAATGGTTTCTTGCTTCGCTAAACACTGACTCCAACATCAGCGAGTGTTTAAAGACCACATCCAGAGTTATTTGTGTCCTTAGACACGGTCGTCAGGGGGACCATCTAATGGTGTCATGTCCAAGGCACAACCATTCCGGCTAATTAGCTATTAGCCTGGCGGAAATCTCTTCTCAATGAAGTTTCAGTACAGCTTGTCTTACTTTCAAGAAGCAAGTCTGATACAATTTCAACAGCAGTGCCCGTTTTCTTGTTTGCAGTGCATTGCAAGAGCCTAATTTGTTACTCTTCAGTGCCTCTGTCAGATATCAAAGGGTAGCTGACAAACTGCATTTAACAGTTTTACAGAGATTCATCTCAGAAAAAACATCAGAAGATTAAAAACCCAGTTAAACATTGAAGAAAAAAATATTTATATTAAATGACTCCTTCAGTTTTCTAGACTTCACAATTATTTTGCCTCAGTCTTTGTTAGTAGAACATCTGCATTTCTGTTCCTGTGTTATTTTAATGTGTTAACTAATCATGTAACTGCTGGAGACTTCAGAAATATTTTTTTTTTCTGTGACTTGCAGAGTAACTCTGAAGATGAACGATCTGCAAAGCTTAGAAATCTGCCAGATGGTCCAAGCAGAGAGAGTGCACTGCTCCTGCACTTTTAGTAATTAGCATTGAAATAGTAGGATTTGGAATAGATCTGAAAATGGTCTCTTGGATTCCAAATCTTATAAAGAACAAAACAGATGCATAATTAATAAATCATTATTGTAAGCAGTGTACTCCACAGCAACATACACCTTTATCCTTGAGGACTTTTTGAGACACCTCAGCAGTTACCCAAAGCCTAGCCATTAAGCAATGACCATACTATGAAGATTTCCCTTTCTCCCAGAGAAATGGTAGATTCCTCCTCTTAATGACCTAATTGCTCCTCTCTTACACCCCATAGTCCTCATGCATGGAATGTAATTACTTTTTCTCAATTTTCACTTTATTCAGTTACTCATACATTTTTTTCTACAGGGCTGCGTTTCTCAGTCTTGCAACCAGAAAGCCATTTCTTAGAGTGGCAAACAAAGGTGAGAACATAACTATAGACAGCTGCCAGAATTTCAGCTTGCTTTGAATAGGATGAAAGGAGGTTGTAGTCAGGCAGGGGTTGGTCTCTTCTCAGGTGACTGGTGACAGAACAGGAGGAAACGGTCTCAGGCTTCGCCAGGGAAGGTTTAGGCTCAATATTAGGAAAAAATTCTTCACTGAAAGGGTGATTGGTCACTGGAATGTGCTGCCCAGGGACGTGGTGGAGTCACCATCCCTGGAGGTGTTTAAGAGGAGATTGGATGAGGCACTTAGTGCCATAGTTTAGATGACGAGTAGGTGTTGGTGTTGGGTCATAGGCTGGACTCGATGATCTCAAAGGTCCTTTCCAATCTTGTGATACTGTGATACTGTGACAGGAAGGTCTTTTCTAGTTGTGGAGTTACCAATGTTATTAATTGATGTTATTAATGAGTTCTACAGAAATGATAATGAAATAAGGAAAAGGAATGAGCTAGAGATGAGTCTAGCTCTACCTTCTCTGCCACTATATTCATGAGCTGAAGGGCAATAAAGCTTGAATTCACACTTTATCAACTGACTTGGTCGAAAATCCCAGGACACATGCTTGTAGCTGGTTAGAAATCTACCTCAGAACCTTACAGTCTGCCCCTCCATACATTTTTAGAAGTGTGCTTATGTCTTCTGGAAGGCACTCTAGTACTCACAGCTGGTGACAGGAGGAACAAGGAAGAAAGAAACACAGGATGACGACCAACAGAAGTAAAATAACGGTACCTGTATTCTTTGCAAATGAATGTATCTAAGGGCTCTTTTCATGCGTGTTCGGGAATGGCAAGAACACATTTGATGCCTGTTCTACCAGTCTATGAAATTATAGGAGCTTTGTCCACTGAGTTCAAAGGGCTTTAAACTGCTGCTTTAAATTAGTCCCATAGTGGAAGTTGGACTCATCCTCAAAAGCATAGGGATTTCTGTCTGTCCTTCATCAAATGAATTCTGGAGATATGATCTAGTTGTGGATGGGTGCCACTTGCTTTTGACACAGAGGTTTGACAATTTACATAATATTGTCCCAGAACAAAGTGGAGAAATTTATAGTTGTCCAAAGAACTGAAGTGGGTAATGTGAAGAGTAAATTTTTGCTCTCTTTACTTTAAAGGGCTATATTTGAATGCATTTTTGGTTTCAAATTAGAGTAACCCTTACTGGAAAGCTACCTCAGATGGTAGCCTTAAGTTATAAGAAAAAGACTGGAAGTGAAACACTAAATTCGTCTCTGCCATGATGTTATTTCAGGACATTACTGCATGATCAAAAACTAGTAAAATGAAAAATTGCCAAAAGCTCTTAATGAATCAATGAATGAACAGTCCAGCTCTTCAAATCAATTCTTCTAAATAACTGCACAATGATAGTGATCAATAATTCAGACAATTCAGCATATAGGACAATCTTGCTTCTGAAACTTATACTTGAAAGTGCAAAACAAATTAGAACTAATGACTACTCTGAAGCTCTGTGCATGACCTAGGAAACCCAGCTAACTTCTTAGCTGCAAGCAGTCTCAATGTAAGCTTAATTATTTATAAAACAATTGAACTGAACTCACCCTAAACCTTACCTCAGGCAGCCACACCAGTACATTGAAGCTTGCACAGGAAGGAAATTACTATAGATTTTCTCAAAACCAGCTGTCTGTTCTAATACAAAAATCAAAACTAACCACGGCAGTTTTTCTAAGCTGAGGGGTATGTATGTGTGCCCGTGTTTCCTCAGGTCGTTTTTGTTATTGGCTCTTAATTGATCATTGTATATGACTCATAACAGTCCATTCTTATCAGTACAAATATTTAGCAACATAATTGAATCTTGCCCCTAGGTCATATAATATATAAGTACTTGAAGACATTATTGATACTTGAACAAGAGAAATAGTCCTCAATCTTTTGCTTTCAAAAAGAAACTTGTAAAGCATTTGGGAAGCTATTTATTCCAGGTCTCCATATTCTTCTGTAAATAGGGATAGTGCATTTAATGGTTTGTTGATTTGAGCACTATGCAGTTTTGCTTTCATATGTATTGTAAGTGTAAAGTGCTGCCTTGTTGAGATTAAAGAATGTTACACAGAAGTACGTAACTGCTCATCAGCAAATGAGGGCTGATGCATTGAATGTTACATGGTGGGAACATCATAAGATAAACAACATAATGAGCTACATGGTGATGATGCACGGCTCAGACCACAGCTGCACTGTAATTTGTGACACTCTCCGTGGGAGCCCCCAGGACACTCAGTACACAGTACACACTACTTGCACCATACAAAGCAACTCAGGACCAATAAAGTAGAACAAATAGCTTTTTTCCTCATGTCCAGTCAAAGTCCTAGACCATTCTAGTTTCTCAGTATGTACTCTGTTTTTCAGATTTCATTGTGTGTACTGTTATTAGTTCTTTTGCAATGTTTGAAGGAGAGAAGCAAGCCAGATTTTTTTTTGAAACAAATATTTATCCAAATAAGGTTTTAAGCCTGAGCAGAAGGATTTAAGCCTGAGCAGAAGGAACACATAAATTTAAAAAAAGAAAAAAAAAAAAGATATCTAATTCTGTGCTTTGGCTCCTTTGACAGTGTCCAGGTGGCTAAATCCTTTAGTACTGCTTGTTGTTCAAACTGCAACACTTCCCCCTGCTTTTGTTGATGCTGTTCAGCTCAGTTGATAAGAAAAATATCATTGGTCAGGGCAGAAGGGCTTCCTCCTTCTGTTTCTTTTTGTCCAGTTGTGTCTCCAATGAAATCTTGCAGGATTTGGAGTACTTTTTTCAGTCTTGAATCTATATGATCTACTTTTGTTAAAACCCTTGAAAGAAAGAGAACAGTGTAGTTCGCACATTCTACTTTGTGCTCCTTTGTAGTAATGTGATAACCACATCTCAATACATTAGAAGCCAGTGACTGCAAAGAGCAAATTTTGACTATCTTGCTAGAAATTGCTGTGAGCATTTTCTATCTTTATTCACATGTTGCTTTATTGCCAAGTAATATATCTCTATTGAGCTGTACATATTCATGCATGTGCATATTTTAGCTTCTTATTAATAGCAGAACATCAGGTCACGGAGTTCGTACAGTCTGATGAGAGTCCCAGATCAAGCCTCTACCTGCCTCCCCTCAGGAGTTACATGCTAGCAGTTGCAAGGAGCAGCAGAAAGTGTGAGGCCATTAGTCACAAGGAGTATGCAGACTGGCAGATGTGCAGTGTCTTCATTCTTACACCTGTACCCTACAGTCGACCAAAATAATTTGACTGAATTAAATAGTCATATCAATATATCTATCTTCTCCATTTTGGTATGGTATTAGTAGGCTCCATTTCACCATACAGATTTCTGTTGGAAGTTAGTGTGGAAAACCAAAGATAAAGAACTATTGAAATTAAAGCCAAAGCAAGAGACAAAAGGACTTCAGGTTTCTCCTCTCTGCAAGGCTGATTATCATTCTCCTGATGAAAATCTGCCATGCTTACGGTCTTGTGGCTCTTTTGTCCTTTATTTTGGGCTAACTCTAATAACATGAGGTTTAACAAGTCCACGTGCCGGGTCCTACACTTTGGACACAACAACCTCATGCAGAGCTGTAGACTGGGTGCAGAGTGGCTGGAGAGCAGTCAGGCGGAAAGGGACTTGGGAGTGCTGGTGGACAGGAGACTCAACATGAGCCAGCAGTGTGTCCAAGTGGCAAAGAAGGCCAATGGTATCTTGGCCTGCATCAGGAATAATGTGACCAGCAGGACTAGAGAGGTCATCATCCCCTTATACTCGGCACTGGTCAGGCCGCACCTTGAGTACTGTGTCCAGTTCTGGGCCCCTCAGTTTAGGAAGGATGTTGAGATG
Source organism: Geococcyx californianus (assembly GCA_013389885.1). Taxonomy (NCBI): domain Eukaryota; kingdom Metazoa; phylum Chordata; class Aves; order Cuculiformes; family Neomorphidae; genus Geococcyx; species Geococcyx californianus. Next base: position 9,629 of record VWPV01014991.1, read on the forward strand.
CTGGAGTGCGTCCAGAGGAGAGCAACGAGGATGATGAAAGGGCTGGAGCACAAGCCCTATGAGGAGCAACTGAGGGAGCTGGGATTGTTTAGCCTGGAGAAGAGGAGGCTCAGGGGAAACCTTATTGCCCTCTACAACTACCTGAAGGGAGGCTGTAGTGAAGCAGCAGTGGGGCTCTTCTCTCAGGCTACCAGTGACAGAATGAGAGGACACAGTCTCAAGCTTCGTCAGAGGAGGTTTAGGCTTGACATTAGGAAGAAATTCTTCACTGAGAGGGTAATTGTTCATTGGAAAGCACTGCCTAGGGAGGTGGTTGAGTCACCATCCCTGGAGGTGTTCGAAGAGAATTTGGATGAGGCACTTAGTGTCATGGTGTAGTTGACAAGAAAGAGTAGGTGTAGGTGTTGGGTCATAGGTTGGACTCGATGATCTCAAAGGTCTTTTCCAACCTTACGATACTGTGATACTTGATAATTTCCCACTCTGATATGACTGGGAACATAGAAGAAGTCATCAGGAAAGCCATTTTTTTAAAAAATCAGCTTAAAGTACTGTCAGGATGTAGGCTAGAGACAAGGATGAGGAATCTATTAGATTTTCACTCTGAGCTTGGATAGTACCAGCACAGTAGAATCAAGCTATTCCAACACAGAAAATTATTTTTTTCAATGTGTGTGAGAGATACAATGTCAAATTGTCTGAAATAACCTGAGGAATCTCAATAAAGGGACAGATTCTTACCCTGTTGTTATGAGAGTAGAGTTTTAAACAGAGTTCCACAGAGAACTTCATACATGAGTGTATGGAAACTACTGTGCATCTGAAGGATACCCAAACTTGATCTAAGAGAGCAACAGTGCTTCTCCTTCATAAATTGTATTGTAAAATAAAATTATTTTACTATGCTTTGTGACTTTTCCCAAATAGTTTTTTTATTTTTCTATTTGTTCTTTTAAATTGTTTGTTGAACAGCCATTACATGTGTATTTGAGCTATGTTTGCATGTTCTCAGTCATACAAGGCTTTGTTTAGGAAACAGAAGTTTTTCTCTAAATATTGGAGTTTCACATAGAACTTGTCCCAGGAAAGTGTCCATGCATACAAGTTAGACTGGTGTGATAAATCTGGAGCTTCCTGATACCTTATTTCCTTGGTTTGTTTTATTGCCAAAGATTTACAATGAAGAGCATTCCGTTTGTCTGAAGACATACTGTGTTTATTGATTCTACTAAATGCACTTATTTTCTAGAGGGTCAAAAGTCACTGCTAAGCAAAACTTCAACTCAAGACAAAATTTCTTCTTAGTAGCTGACCTTGCTTTAAAATTCCAAAAGAACATGGTAGTGCATGCCAGTGTAGGTACACAGAAGACCTGACAAAAAAAGACAGAATACTCACTATTGAGTAATCTAATGATTCTGACATTTCCTCTGAAAGCACTAATGGGATTAGCAATACAGAATATATATATTTTTTCCATAACAGATAAACTAAAGCAATTAGGTAAAATAGAATTACCAAGGATAGGTATTAGGGGACCTTTTTGCAATGAACGAAGAGTCAAGTGCTCACATCTCTCTAAGAGTAGTGGCAGATACTGTCTATTATTTCTCCTGCACATCATCCCAAAATAATACACCCCTAGGTATTTTGTTCTGCCTGATTTTCCTTTAAATGCTGCTTGCAAATTATGCTATAGTTTCAAAATTACCTTAGTAAATCCCTCAGGAATAACTATTTTATCAATATGAAAAAAAGAGATCCTGCAATGTTCTGTGTTTCATGTTAGAATAGTAGAATTTATCCTTACCAATTTAAGAAATATAGTCTATATAAAATCAGAGAAATCAGTCATTTAAGTGAAAATTTTTGCTCTAAATAATTGTAATAGATATTTAAGTTTTTACAGAGCCAGAATAATCACATGCTAGTCTCATAAATCTTCTTTGAATACTTTTCTGACATTTAGTTCACATGGCTCTAGGGATCTTAGGATAGAAGAGTACCTGCTAGGATAATTGTCCCATCTGTGTGTCCTGGTAACATTATTTCCACAGTGGAAATATAAATATTTTTTTCTACCTTATCAATCAAAGAGCCATCACTTTGACATCCATAGATGACCTTAAATTTAGATATGCTAGATAGTGACACTGACCTCAGTTTATTCTGCATGTAAGTAGGTGTCATCTTGAATAGGGAATCTACAGAACTACTTTATTTAACATTTGCTACACTCTTTGTTAGTTGTCCTAAATGACTATTCTTTACATTGTTATTTTCAGATCATAAAATACTCATTCTAATTGCTGTGCAGACCATCGCTTAATGATTTCATAAATCAGACCCTCAAAGCTTGCAAACGTTTATCATTATTCTTTTCCATGCTCCCAACACTAATAGAACTCGGAGCTGTGCACATCATCCCAGTGCAGGGGTATGTCAGGTCTTGGTTCTGCAGCTCTGCTCACACTGACTCAAAACAACCTATACATAGTTGGCCAAGTTTATGATGTCTCAAGTTAACCTTGGTGGCATTTCTTTGTTAGAATATGCGTGACAAGGCAATTTTTTTATCACTGCATTATATGCATCTCCACACTTCAGACAATATTACATTTTAAGAGCAAGCCTGCTGACTGTGTTGTCAGTTGGAGTATTGAGGACAGCAATGAGGTGGAAAGAGATGTGCCTCTGCAAGTATTTAATAAAGCCATGGCTATAGTTCCCTCTCTGACTGTTAGTAAGACAAAGAATTGTTTGTTGTCAGCAGCTGGAAATTTTTGCAATAAATGTGTTCAGCTTTCTGTTCTGCTCTTCTCTCCAAAATGATCAATATGCTACACTGAGAAGGATTGTCTCTCAGGCAGCAGTAAGCGTAACAGGGAACAGTATATGAAAAAAGAAGAGAGGGAAGAACACAGGGCAGGTGGAGCATTTCGCAGCCTAAATCCCACTGGTATTAAAGCAGGAGAAATAGAGGATCTTCAGTGGTGGCGGAAAGGTGAGAATCAGGCATATATAATCCGAATTCTTGAAAGGGATAAAATAGGACAAGGCAGAAAATGTAGGTGGAGTTTACAGTATGATTAGGAAAGAGAAAATTAAAAGACTGTAGTGAGATATATACAGCCGCAAAAATAGAGGAATATCTGAGTTGTGAGTGAGAGGTGTGAATAGTGTTAACAGCCTCTGCTTGGAGCAACATAGAGAAGGCTGCAGGAAGAGGAGACACAGGTGTCAGCACAGAATCCCAGATACGGTCACACAGACAGAGGAGAAAGCAATGCACAGCACTCAAGGAGGGAAGCAACTCTGCGAGAGTGCTTGTATGATGAACAGAGGGATATAAGTAGTCCTTGAAGCCAATACTTCTCTCACCAACTGGAAGCTGTGTATGGTCTTCTTTTTATTCTGAGTTTTCTGTCTAACAGCACCTCCATATGAATCCTGTGTCATGCATAGGCATTCTGGTTCTACTCTAGAAAAGTGTCTACAAAGGTAATTTAGTTCAGAATGAAAACATTCACTATTTGCTAGGTCTTTACTGAATTGTCTGTCATCCACACACATATGCCTTTGACGAACTTAATTACAGAATTGAGTTGGCAAACTTTTTGGTTTAGAAGCAGTCTGAGTTGAGCTGTGATTCATTTAGTTCTCCTAAAAGTCAGTTATAAGCTGATAACTCCTTTCCAATAAATGTGAACAAATTCACACTGGAAATCAGTTACCTAACTTCTCAAAGGTACTTCTGCCTGTACTTCTGCTTCTGTAGAAAAAAGAAAAGATTTGTGACAGTGCTCATAGGACAAAGCTGTAATTGACATTTGTGGAAAGTATAGATTTTTCCACTTTTTATTTCTCCACCTGAGAACTTGGAGAAAAAAATGAGTGCGAGTATTTCTCTCCCTTTACTTTGAATTGTGTAGCAAATAATTTGTTTCAAGATTTTTAGATTATGGGAACCCTGTGGAACTGTCGAAGTGCAGGGGAGGAGATTAAGAAATGCAAATTATTGTTTCAGTAGTCAGCTCCATTTTTTGTGCATGGCCTCAGGTGAATTAACTGCAATCATGGATCATCCAAGTGCTGAACACCTTTTGAATGCAACAGTTTGAGAGGGCTGGACGTCGTACGTTTGTCTCTGTGTTTTCTGGCAAACTCTCTGTTCTTCAGACACTCCAGAATTTGGAATCCAGCTTCAAGCATCATTAGGCCATAATGGAGGATATCATGAAACGTGGCTGGAAGGAGACTGGTAATACTGGTAATACTCTTGCCAATATGAGAGAAAGCTTTCCCTTACTCCCCTCCCCTCCCCTGATCCATGAAGTCACACCGAACTCATGTTACAGGATCTGCTGTGGCACTTTGTTGGAGTGATAGAAGAGCGTGCTACAAGGACCATGGAAGACAGACACTGACCTCCGCATTCCTCGAATGCAGAGGGATTTTCAATGCACTGCACGTTCTTGTGTTGTCTCAACTGCCATTGCTTGCTTGGCAATGGTCAGATCTGGAGTGTAAAAAAACCCACTGTCAAAGAACACAGCCAAACTCTACAACAAACTAGGAAAATACAAGTTTTCAAATTACTAAATGCAGCTCATGAAAGGCTCAGAGGATGCAGACACCCCAGTCTCTCTCTGCACATAATGCTTCTCAGCCAATTTCAGCAAGTCCTTTCAGGAAGACCTACCCATAAGATAGGTGACTAAAGGCTGTGTTTTCTGAAGCTGCAAGCCTTCTTTGTATTTTTTTATTTTGTTTTGATTTCTATGTTCTTCCTGCTAGTCATGTGCTGATTCTGCAATAAACAAGAAAGCAAGTAGATTAATTACTTAAAGCCAAGGTCTTCCCATGTCAACAGACACAGGTCCACAAACACAACTTGACAACTGCTGTGAAAAATAATTATCATACTTGAGGGAAATAGCTCATGTTCAGCTAACTGCAAACCTGTTTCAAAGGTTAAAATACTTGCTGTTCCATATCAGCTTTTAGTTGAAGCATTTTGAGCAGCAGCAAGAAATACATTGTTTAGTTCAGTTTTAGTTCAATAAGACATCCAACTAAACATGAAAATTAAAATTTAGAGTCTTATAGAGAAAAATAACAGATTGGTTTTTTGGTTAGTGGGAGTTCAGTTCATCACTCCTCTTTTCCTCTGCAGTATGCTACACTTCTCTCCAGATTTCTCTCTTCTTTGGCTGCATAGCTGAGTTTCAGCTAATATCTCATTGTATTACTTCAAAATTTTATATTTAAATCTTCTTTTATCTGCTCACATTTTGCTCGTCTCTAGTTCCCTTTGTAATATTCCTCTGCTCTCAGGGGTATTTGCAATTTCTGTCCATTTGTTTTGAGTGAATTTCATTAAGGTTTTATTTGTTCTAGTCCCCAGATTGCTAAGGCTAAGTTGCCATATTCTCAAAGCACGTGTTGCCCCTCGCATTATATTTCTTCCTATGAAGTCCCTTTGTGCCAAGTTTTCATTTATATACCAGTGATCTTACACAGAGTGGATATGAATTAATTTTCAGACATGGTTTAAATGTTAACAAGCCAAAAGAGTTTTCATAGACCTTTCCAGCTTTTTCTTAAATACAAAATGAAAGAATCAACTTTGCCTGGAGGCATTTCTTCTTTTTAATTCTTCCTGCTTTTACCAGTGATTCATTCCTATGCTTATCCCTTAGCCAGTCACCAGAGACCTGGGAAGTGAAGACTATGGCGTGGAGTTTTTTATTTGGTTTATTTTGAGTCAAATCAATATTTTCTTTGTCTGCTTGTATACATGTTTGCTCGAATCCATGATACTACCCGTAGTGACTCTGCCCAAAGGACCAGCTACCCTGGTGTTCCTGCAGCTGGTACTGGCATACAGCAGATGCCTTGGTTAGAGCACAAGGGCAAGGCAAACACGTAATGTTATTTACCCATCACACTTTCCCAGCCTCCAGCAAGAAACTTGACCTCCTGGGACAGAGCTGTCTTTGGACAGAAAAGTCTCAGTAGGACTCTTTGTCTGGTTGCTTTTTCAGCCCATACATTCACAAAGTCCTGTAGCAAGGAGTTTCAAAACATTGGGTGAGTATTCCATTACTGATGTTTCAGCCAAATTTGATATAAGTATACTCAGCTACTCACTTATAGTAAACTCACCAAGCTTTTCCTTTAATTTCATACCTATTTTCTCTGCTTCTTGGCCTTTTTCCCCTTGGAATAGCTTTGTTTTATAATTACTCCAGAGAGGTAAAAGCCCAAAGGAGAACCAAGCTGAGGAAAGGAAATGAGGCAGTTTTAAGATTGGATTGACCATAATTGAACAGGGCTTTGTAAAAATGTAACCCAGACAATTACCCCAAGAGAGACTATACTCATGTGCTGTAATACAGTCAGACAAACAAAGAGTAGACTAAGATATCAAATATAATTAAGCTACAATTAAATATTTACAGTAGTTTTCACTAGAATACACTTGATTTATTTCTCTTAAACAGACACTTAATGGGCACAGCACTGAGACACTGGAAACCATCAATACCCATCCGTGGAGGCACACCACACTGGGCCAGGTTCAGACACAGCCTGCCAGACACAGGGCTGCCTCCTGCCTCCTCAGTATTCCCATTAAAGTTTAAACCTCAGAGCACTGAATAGTCTCTCTTGATATAACATTACCTAGGACTTGTTCATTTATATTGAGGTTTTATCTTGTCTGTAAAGAATGACTAATCTGTTCAGAAAAAAATATATTTTTTTGAAGAGGGAAATATTTGCCCTGTTTTCATTTGAATTACAAAGTATGTTTCCATTGCTAATCCCAACATATTTGTGGGTAGGTGGAAGAAAGAAAAGAAAAATAATATTAGAAGTATATAAACTATTTTAATAGGCTAGGAAATAAAAACAAATGAACTTTGGTCTATACTCTTTGAGTTTCTTCTAAAAATATTAGGTTTTGATGTGATTTCTAATTCACATGTCACAATGACTTTGATATCCTCCAGTTATTGTCTTTTAGAAGAAGATTACAGCAGTCTTGGGGTAGTTTGAAGTTGATGAAAGAGGCACTACAGAATCTTCCTTTCGCATATTAAGTATACATAGTCCTATCAGATCAGCTATAAAACAAATGTTCAATGTTGCACCTTTCCTAGGTTTAATTATCCACAAAAGCATGTAGGTTTTTCTGAATAAGAGAATCAAATTCCTTTTGAGAGAGTACAGAACTGTTTCTGGTAATGAATGTTATAATGTAGTTAATATGTCCTTTATAACCTGATTGAAGTCATGATGCAGCAAAAATGTCAAATCCTATTCCGTGTTCTTTTGCTTACATAACAAAACCAAATTTTTGGTAGGAATACTTATTTGTTATGCTATCCAGACATTTATCTTTGTAAGACTAATAGATCACCCAGAGAATGGAACTACATAATGAAAGCAAATGATATTTTTCCAAGGATAAAATGGTTATTGTACTAAGGGATAGGAAATCATGCATTATTTTGGTGAAAGAAAAAGGTTGGTACAAACAGCTTTGGTCTTTATCACTGTCATGATGTTTCCAAAGACTTAGAAATAGTAGATATTTATTTTATATTTTTTCCAGCAAAGGATAATGGCTAAAATTTCATAATTCAATGACTAGGCTTCCAAGGATGGTATATGAAGAATATGATTGTAAGTTAGATGTAAAATGAGTGAATGACAGAGATTAGAAGCTATTTGTATTGATGGGCCACTTTGCCCAGAAAATGCATAGAGCAGTCAGAAGTATTCAGAAAGAATTCACTCTTTCAGCTTAAAAATATTACCCCTTTCCCTATCACTATACTCCCTCATAAAGAGCCTCTCCCCAGCTTTCCTGTAGGCCTGCTTCACGTGCTGTAAGCCTGCTATAAAATCTCCCAGGACCCCATTCTTTTCTATGCTAAACAAACCAAATTCTCTTAGCCTGCCCTCACACGAGAGGTGTTCCAGACCTCCGATCACCTTCATGGCCCTCCTCTGGACTTGATCTCACAGATCCATGTCCTTCCTGTGCTGAGGACTCCAGAGGTGGATGCAGTACTCCAAGTGAAGTCGCATGAGAGTGGAGTACAGTAGGAGAATCACCTCCCTTGGCCTGCTGGTCACACTTCTTTTGATGCAACAGAGGATATATTTGGCTTTTTGGGCTGCAAGCACACATTGCTGGCTCATGTTAAGCTTCTCATCCACCACCACCTCCAAGTCCTTCTCTTCAGGGCTACTCTCGATCCACTCTCCGCTCAGCCTGTAATTGTGCTTGAGATGCCCGAACCCAGGTGCAGGACTTTGCACTTGGCCTTGCTGAGGTTCATGAGCTTTGCACAGACCCACCTCTCAAGACTCTCCATGTTCCTCTGGGTGGCATCCCTTCCTTCCAGCATGCCAACCTCACCACACAGCTTGGTGTCATCGGCAAACTTGCTGAGTTATCCTCCGTCTTACTGTACAAGTTTTTGACGAAGATGTTAAACAACATCAGTCCCAAAACCTACCCCTGGGGAGTGTCACTAGTCACTGGTCTCCCCTTTGATATTGAGCCTTTAACCACAACTCTTTGAGTGTGACCATTCAGCCAATTTCTGATTTATTGAGTGGTCCATCTACCAGATCTATGTCTCTGCATTTTAGAGAGAAGGACATTGTGTGAAACAGTGTTAAATGCTTTGTAGAAGTCAAAGTAGATGAAGTCAGTTGCTCTTCCATTTTCCACGAGTGCTTTAGCCTCAGGCCCATTATTTGTTTGTAGATAAACTGAAATGTCCATCCAGACTAAACCACCCTGGGACATTTGAAACTGAGGTCAGAGAAAAATTCAGGGATTTTTTCCCTTACGAATAAACAATATGATGGTTTTACTTGTAATACTCCTCTCACTTCATGTTTTGGAGCAAAAACTTGATATATTGTTTGAGAAGACCAACAGCTTTTTTCTGAGTGGTGTGCTATTTCCTTGCCCCAAAAATCTGATAACATTCAACCTATGCTGTGGGAAGCTGTGAGTACACAGGAAAAGACAAAGTACAAGACCATATTGTGTAAAAGGCAATGGTTGATCAACAATCCTGCTGCTGGCAACATGGGGCAAGTCTGTGATGGAAATATGGGTGAAGTGGGAAAGGCTAGGTCATCAAACTGGAATCAGGATGAGAAGTATGAGGGGTGCAGGTTAGCACTGAACTAGAATAAAGGTCCAAGCACTAGAGTTTGGACCATTCCTCATTTTATATTTTTATAGCTGATTGATCTTGTTTCAGTTGGCACTCATCTGCAATGAATTGCACCATTCTTTAAACTCCAGATGATGAATCCAGTTTTCTAATAAGTTTTCCATCTGCTTTTCAGTATTTTATCTAAACCATGTTTCCTTGGCTCATTGAGGATATCTTCCCTGTGCGTGAGCAGCATGAAAAGAGTTTGAACTGTGTGATTACCTTTTTACTTTTCCCATGGATTCCAGTCTCTTTTTGCACACCAGATTCTACTTTTGGGATGAATTAAGGATGTGTGATGAAATAGGTATATTTTCTGAAGGACCCGTTCTTCATTTGTAGCAAAAGCTGCAAGGTGTGTAAAGAATGGAAAAGAAATTGCGGGAAAAGAATGAACAATGGTCTCCTGGCTGAGGCTTTTGAAATCCACCCAAGAGACTGGATTTTAAATGTGCATCTGCCAAAAAGTTCTCAGTGTGATCCTGGGCAGGCCGTTCATTCAAACTTCTCTCAGGTGTTCTCTGGTTGTGTTTTTATCTCTAGATAGGCATCAGTACAGCTGGGCTCATGCTGTTTGACTTGCAGAAGTGCCAAGTACTCTCAACTCAGACTGCAAGAAGTTCTATCATTTGAAGGATGTGAAGATTTTGAAATATGGGTTGGTTCCAAGTCAGTGTATATTACGTAGTCTAGATAATTTCTGGTGGGCCAATTTTTATTAAACAAGCAATTTCATATTGTTTAAATAAAGCAGTTAAATTTCAGATTCTATTAAAATGTAAGTCTATCATATTTTCAAAATATTGAAGCACTACAAAAATATCAAAACTCAAATCAGGCATTTGACGTTCTCAAAATTCAGTCCTCTCAAGATGCAATTTCAGTGAGCATTTGAATGGAACCATATTTGCAAAAAGCATGGTTTCACAAAAAGCAACTGTTAGGATTTCTTTCATATTGGGACCACCAATACTATTCAGAGTGAGAAGGGTGCGGTGAGCAGTCTTGAGCACGCATTGCTTTACAGCATTGATGTTCTGAAAAATTGGGCTCCTCGAGTCTTAAGCTGTCCACTTTAAATTAATGGTTATTTTTCCCATTAATGCATCCATGCTTTGGTTCTCCAGACAGTAAGTGAGGTTAATAAACTCTTGGGGAGTTTTGCAGGAATATTCAGAGATAACAATAACAACTGTAATGGAAGAACCTATGAAGAAGTTAATATTTCTATCACTTAGCAAAATTTGGATATTGTGCAGCAAATAATACCTGGGGTCATATTCTGTACAATGAAAATATCAAAATTGTTCATCAGTAATTAAGTATAATTTATTCTGCGCCATGATGCAGCTGAAGTGATAAGGACAAAGCAGTATATGATCATGCACTAAAAGAGTATCGTAAACATTAACACCAAGGATCTAGGTTGAGATTTCACAAGAAACTGAAAACTGGTCTCTTTGCTCTGACAGAGTTTGCAAATTAGGAGGGATTGCAGTTTAAAAAGCTTAATAGTGCTGCCAGAAGAGTAATTACTACAATTATTTCAATTAAGTTGTGTTGCTACAGACTCTCCTATGCTTTTAGTAAATTTGAGGAAATAGATATGCATAAATGCCATTGGGAGAAAATAATCCATATTTATGTACACTTTGCTTGCTTTTCAAAGCAAATAGTTCAGGCTAATTAATAAAACCTGTACAAAGTATAAGTTCCCCTAATGTTTCTAGCACCAGCAGAAGAAGGCTTTCCCATCTGCAAACCCTTATTTATTAATTTTAGGTCCAGCTGTAGGCTCTGGAATGCAGTTCCAGAATTACTGATACGCTATAATAGTCTAAATATTTTTATATTGTATTGTAAAGAAAACACTGAATATTAGCTATTATAAATCTTAACAAGGAGTGCTTTACTAGGCTTTTAGTTTTTAAACTGTGAGCCGAACTACTAAGGAACTGTTGAGAACATACAAGAGCTGTGAAATGAAAAGAAAGGTACTTCTGCAAAAAGTCTCTCTCCCTTCTTAATGAACACAAAGAAATCATTTTCAGGGGATTTTGAAGGGGCTAGCATACAGATTTTCAATGGACTCTAAACCTGAGAGAGATGTCTTTCTTCTCCATTTTCCCATCTCTCTTTCCATAAGAACAAAAAAAATCAATTTGACTCTTGCTTAGGATTTAAGAATATTCTCATTGAAAAATGATTGTTTTTACAAACACAGTGAAGACACTAGGAATCTCTGAGGAGAAGACAGAGTTATCTTTCAAAAATATTTTTTAGAACAACAAAAACTGTATTAATATTTTTGTCATTGTTACTATTATTTCTACTACTGTGTTAACATTCTCAATACTTATTAAATGAAAAACTACTTCAGTACAGAATATTTATATTCACTTGAGGTTTAGCTAGCTACAAGGCATTATTTATGCAACAGACCTCCAAAAATAAGACAGAAAGTGCTCTCCTCTTTTGAATTTTTAAGAACTCTTTGCATGTCTGTGGGGAATGTTTATGTTAAAGAATCGCTTTAAGAATTGTGAAAATTCAAGCGCTGTCTTTGAAATTACTTATTTATAAAAAAGGCAAATTTAGACTAACTTGAAAAAGAATTTGAATTTTTGTTGAAAGCTAATACAAATAAATAAATATCTGAGAATAAGGAGTGAATACAGGAAAGACCTGAAATTGGAAGGATCTTTAGAGATTTCCTGCCACAGGGCGTGTGTATCTCCCAGCACACAAACGAAACAAAGCACTGCCCATGTAGCTGCTAAGCCAACAAAGAATGGTAGCAGCTAACACGTAAATTCAGGGGAGCCCTGGAGAGATGTTCTTTCTTTTGTGAAACTATGGAAGGACGAAGGCAAACTATCTTTTCATGAAGCAAGGAAAGCAAAGCATTCTTCTCGTATTTCATCTCTAGTTCTTTTGCTTTCTCAGCACACTTCCCTATCTGTTTTCAACTAAACAAACAAGAAAACTAAGAGGGAAGCTGTCTGGCAGCATCATGAAATATTGCCTTCTAGACCACTGTTACTTCCACAATATAAGGGTATCACCTTAATACCATCATCGAGGTATAAAAAGCCTCACAAAAATTGTGTAAACCCACTGATATATTTATCCGTTTCTTCTAACGATCTAAGGAAATACTAAAATGTTTGTTGGGGTTTTTTTTCAACAGCAGGAGACACTCCTGGTGAACAGCAAAATAAATCACCATAACCTTTGGTAGAGGCTTACACTAAATTCAGTTTTCTTATTGAAGGCAACTGAGACAACTGCTTAAGTAAATTTAATACTTCTTTTGACTTTATCTGTCTCATTTATAATCCTTTCATTGGGGTTTCATACATAATAGGTAAGAGGAACTGACAAACCTTAAATGGATCTCTATTCACTCACTACAGATTGTGCTTTTACACCTTAAATCAAAAGCCAGGTCTTAATTTGAATAAAATGTGTTTCAACATTGACCTCAAAGGAGAAGAAACTCTCTTCTCAGACAGCACATATCTCTCCAAATTTTGACTTTTAGTGTATAAAGGAAGCCAGCAGTGAATATTTTGTCTTTTTTTCTCATAATGAAACAACAGCAGTTGGTGCACCTGATTGTTTTGCTTCTTTTTCACTTAGGGTATCTCTCCAAATGTGGTAAAGCAGTAACACAACTAAAATAGTGAGTCACACTTCTGAGTGGGTTTTGAGGAGAGGAGTATTTAACATTCTGTCTGCCACTTTCTATTTCTCTAAATGGTACAGTGAGGTGATTTCTTGGTAGGACACTAGGTTAAAACAACCCTTTCCGTTCTGCCAGACTCTTTTAATGTGATGTTGTCCATCTGTAACACACACTGGGGCTAACAGAAGGACTCAGATCAGGCCAGCTTACTTTTTGCTTTATATTATTAACTTTATAGCACATTTAGCACTACTAGGTTCTGTGGTAAAAAACCCCACTGCATTCTGGCAGGAGTTTCACAGTGGTTTGTGCTGATATGCAGCACTAATTGGTTTTTGGCACTTTAGAGGACATTTGAATTCACCATCCACCCTGTAGATTTTTTTGGAAGACTACACCAGAGTGCCGTGTAGTCTATGCACCGATAACCCTCTAATTAGGTCCTCTGAAGGTACTTTCCCACGAATACCAGCTGGGCACAATATTGTCTGCATAAGCAGGAAGCACTAGGCTGATTGAAAATTGTATTTTCTTGGTACAGAGAGTATCTCAGAAATCACTTTTGCTGCATAGCTTTACTTTTGCTAGCATATTAAGAAAAAAGAAAGATTAAATGTGGTGATTTGTAAGAGAAGAGTACAGGATTATTGTTTCTGCTAAAACTTTCTCGGTGTTTTAAAGGTAAGATTTTTCAGGTTGAGCTCAGATCACCGAAACCTGTGAGGCAAGTAATGTCCTACAACTTTACTCAATGCCATAGGAACAGACTGACAATGCAAGTTAAAGGACAAGACAATGATGCAACAATTTATGCTGTTTGTTACTAATGATGAACATGAAGCATTTATCATTTAAGAAGCTGATGTAAGAGTAATAGTTTGAAGGCTCCTCGGCCTAGACCTAGACCCTGTAGAGAACTGACAGGTACCGCAGCGGGCTGTTCAGGGCACCTGTGATAAGTTCTCTCTCTTGGCTTGTCATATTGCGTACTATATATAGGGACCTTAGCAAGAACAGCCTCCAAAGGTGTCTTATATTAACCAGAGTAAAGACCATTTTCCCTTATCCCCATCCTGTTCCAATGCCAAGACAGAGGCACTGCCGATTCATTCTAACGAACAGTGAAACACTTGACCTTGAAACATCTGGAGATGACAGCTTATACAGAGAACAGGAAAAGGATGAGAGCTCTGGGATTAAATCTGTGTCTTCTGGCAGTTGTGAAATATCAAGAGAGATAGTAGCAGTAGGGTGCAAATTTAAGAGTAGATGGAGGGGGAAGAGCGGCTCATGTTCTCATGTCACCAAAGCACCTACTGAAGAATAAAGCTGAACCTTTCTGTGGCTGGGCTAACAGGTGGTGGTTGCTTGACGTGGTGGGGGTCAGCTGTGCATCACTGCTCGTAGTCATACTTGGCTTGAAGGAAAACTGAGGCACAGATGCAAGAAAAATCTTTGTGTGGAAAACGTTGCACTTGTAACTAAGCCAACTGGACTGCTTTGTACTGGAGAGAGACGAGGGAGTTACATGGTAGCCAAGAACAGAGACTAGAATCATCAGTATTATCTTGCTGGCTGTCCAGCCTCTAAGTGATGTAATGGCATGAAGTTTCTCTTAGGAATTATCTCTTTTACTGCCAGATTTCCTACTTCTATCCTATATGGCTTGGAGCATTTGATGTGGGAATACAAACAAGAAACATCTATTTTCTTAATTTTGGCTATTATTTCCAGTTTTCTTCAGGGGAATGCAGCTGCAGAAGTAGGTATACTCAGTAAGAGGGCTGAGGAAATGGAGATTACCCATGTTGTAAGCAATTATGAGCTCTTGTTTCCCCCGATCTCTATGGATGATGAAAATGTAACAGTGTGAGGAGCCCAGAAAGAGTCTCTGTTTTGTTCTCTTCAGCTAGAAGATTGTAGAAGCAAAATCAGACCACTGCTATTCAGAAACACTCACAAAGGACAGAAGCTCAAAGTGTCCAAATCATCAGAGAAAAAAAACAGTGAAAAGAAATGCTTTAAAGTAGATGATGATTATTCAAGTTGTTTCAGAATAAAACGCTGTAAAAAATAGCCTTTGTTAATATTTGCTTTCTTCCTTTTAACTTTAGAAAGGCTGCCGGAGATCCTTCAGCAGACTAACTAAAATATGTTAGGGAAACCAACTGAGCAGTTTATTTCCATTCCATACATGTACACCTACTTAAAACAAACTCAGCAGAGCAAACATAAATCCTAATGAAAACAAAGTACAAGTATGGAAATTTCTAATTCAAACTTTAATTGTGCTGTACCTACAACAGCTATAGTGCAGCTACCACAGAAACTAATTTGCTTCTATTCCCTAAACTGCATTTCTTTTTCACTCTCAGTTTTACCTTAGAGAATATGGCTGTGATTTTCTTATTCCGAATGTACATATTGTCACTGAAGTACCTCCAAATTCTTTTAATTCACCAGGCACTGCAACAGCTGCTATAGAACAGTCTGCTGTCATCATCCAAAGATCTCATGAGACAAGCAGGAAAATTGGGTTTATTTTCACAGTGGGAAAGAAAAGGCATGGCTGTGAAGTGTGGAAGAAAATACTCTTTATTCTAGGCAGTTGCTTCTCAGAACATATGACTTTGTTCAGAGTTAACTATTTCAAAGGAAAACTAAAAAATATAGTATATTTAGTTGTGGATGATATGTTTTGTTTTTCTTTCCTTCTCAAGGTTAGTGGAGGGCTAACTCTCCTCTTTTCAAATTGGAAGAATATCTTAGAGCAAGGATATTAATTTAGAATCAGGCACATCTTGGACATGTTCCTTATTCTGCTGCAAATTTATTGAATGAGTTTACATAAGGCATCTAGACTGGACTTGAAAAGAAACTACTGTCAAAATGCAACACTGAGGCATCACTGTCATTCATAAAGTCTTTGCAGAGTCCTGTGCTCTATGTGCAGAGACACATGGCACTGGTTAACTTGTGCATTGGTGATATTTTCAAATCAATACTGGTGTGTTGAAAGTGTATTTAACTTAGAGAAATGAGCAGCTGCAGGACAAGACTTTCTGGTATGGTTGTGCACTTCTTTTATGCAATAAATCAATATCTAGAGTATCATTATGGGTTTAGATCACCCTTGTGCCTTATTAAAAGTAAAAAGTTGACTCATATGTCTGACACCTTAAGAGACAAACACCAGGCTGTTTGGTGCCATTGTGTGTCGGTCACAGTCACTTTTGGAACCTATTCTTTTCAGACTTTTTCTAAATAATTAAAACTTGAACTATGCCTGAGAATGAGGAAGGAAATTAAGAAAGTGACTCTGTCAGGCAAGAGAACTCAAGTGAAAATCTCATCTTTCTCCATGTACTTTCCAGCTGGCTGTGCTGTAAAATTTCACAGAATTACAGGACCGTTGAGGTTGGAAAGGGCTTCTGGAGTCAGTAAGACAGAAGTCCTTTGAAGCTATGGATTTTACTCTTAGGCTATACCTAAACTCCTAAACTGCAGGACATGGGAATATTTTCTACCTCCTGGACCATCTTATCCTATCTAGTTGCATCCTAAGTCCATGTCAGAGTGATATATAGGCATGCACTTTTTTCCTTCCTCAGTTCCCATCCCCTGCTGTCATTTACACAGGAAGAAACCATTGGTCTGCAGGCTGATAGGACTTTGGATCTCTATTTGTGGAGTGAGGATAGTCCAACATTTTCAAACAGTAATAACGTGTTTTCCAAGGATTTCAGCCTCGTGAGGGTCTCAGATGAACAATGACTCCTGCTCAATTCATTTCTACCTCTTCACAGTGAGTAGTAGAGAACAAATACAATTTAATCTCTTTGAGTTTCTTCTGTTTCATAATATGGAGATTTTGGACGTCTAGCTCTTCTGTGGTTTGCTTTCCATCTTGTTTCGAAACCTCAGTGCCAATGTATGTACATTCAGTAGGACATTATGGGAAATCTGTAGAAGGGCATTAGTCTCCACGCTGCTCTTAAGAAGGATGTTCAGTGAGTCTGCAATCTGCAGTGTGGGTATAGACCTTCCCAGTGCAAGAATGGCTGTAATGCAACCATCCTCTCCCAACATCACTGGAATAGAAACAGCACTGAGCTTCCTTCTTCCAAAGATATTGTCCTTTTTTCCAACATGCTTCTGATAGTTTCATACATGATACATTGCAACTCTACACATCCCTGGCCGGAATAAAGTCCCAGAGGGGAATTAATTTTGTGGGAAAAGGCTGAGAGAGCTGTGCTGTTTCTCAAGGGAGAGAAAAACATTTCATGCTGAGCTAAAAGCTGGTATTTGTTATTTTTAGTCAAACTACTAAATTATCTGTGTAAGCAAAGATAAAAGCAAGGATATGAGAAAAGAAGTGGACAAAACCATGTCATGTCATGTTACAAGGAACAGAGCGGCAGAGCCATATGAGAAAAGTCTCTAAGGAAATAAAAATACAAATGCTTTCCTACATTTTATGTGAATCTTATATTTGTTCATTTGATTTCAGAATTGAGAAAAACTTGAAATGAGCCTGTATTTTCTTGTGGGAGGAGGTTAGCATTTCTCCCAGTTCTGCTAGTCAATGTATTTTCAGCCTGTAGCTACAGGACCTGGCTAGATATTGATCTTTGTTTCCTGTAAACAAAGTGAAGGGAGCATGATGGAGGATGGAACACAATCAAAAATGCCAACACCAGTAAAAGCCATAGTCCAGTCTAAGGGAGATTGCCAAGAGATATAATAAACCTTGGCTCCAAAAAAAAACCACAAGGAAATGCAGCCATTTGCTTGGGAGGTTGATGTATTGGGAAAAAGTGTTTTTTTGCTGAATGAGTATTATGTGGAAGAAAATGTGTCAAGGAGATATCCTAATGAACTACGCAAATTTCCAAATTGACAGTAGCTCAGGTGAGTGATCGAAACAAATAACTGATGTGTTTAGAACACCCCCCCAAAAAAAGAAAACAAATAAGAAAACCAAAATATGACTGCAAAAGGGAAAGGACCTTTCCATTAGTCACTAAATACAATAGTCTAAGAAAACAAATGCTTAATATCATTGTCAGGTGTGAATGTCATAAAATTCTAAAGGCTTGTACAGTTAAGCAAGTCTAATGATTTCACCTGACCTGTTTCACAAATCACATCCAAATACCAGCTACGTTTTACAGTCAGTCTCTGAAACAAAGTATATGAATGATTGATCCAGTCTAAAGTAAGTTTTTCTTGTGGTCAATCTGCAGTGGACATCCCACAAATAGAGAGGGTCTTTGCAGGAATAAGTGATTGCTCAAGTTGGTTTCTGGTCTTCAGGATAAAATACTTCACTTAAAATTATACTTAAATTCTTTCTTTGACTAAAATCAATGGGCTTAGTGAGTAACAAAAAAGAAGTGTGATACACAACTTTCAAATTATAAGTTGTTATAATAATAACAACTGTGGATTATTAATTTTAGCAAGATATTTTTGGGAGTTTCACAACATACAACATATTAAAATTAAAGATACACAGAAGAATATCAAATCAATTAAAGAAAACCCTTAAAGACTCAAAGGCAAAACTGATAGTTGTGGAGGTTCTTTAGAAGTCATGCTGGGTCCGGTACTACTCAAAGTTTCCAAGTTACAGTCTACACAGACCTCAAGGGATAATTATTAGGAGACTTTCCAAAGCTGAAATCATAGTGAATGTTTGGGAAAAGAGAAATTAATCAAATTATTAGGATGATTCTCAAAAAAAATAAATATTAGTTCTCCAAATAGGTTGTATGAAAATTACAAATGAAATTATTTCATTCATCAGACATTCCATCTTACAGCTCCTGTTAGAATTACTTACAAATGTAACCATTTTTTATGTTAGAAGCTGTGATTCCAAATGTAGGACATGTGGAGAACTAGTGCTTGTAAACTTCTTCCATGCAAAATTCACCCACTAGCTTAATCATGCAAATAATATTTGTTAAAGCACTGACTTTGCACTCTAGATGATCTGAGATTACAAATGTGCTTTTTGCAAGCAGATGATAGAAAAGGAGTTGAAATTGCAATAGAAAGGAAAACTACTTGTAAAATCCGGCATCCATGTTGTTCAAGAGAGGACTAAACCACTGGAATCTGACATAATAATATGAACAGAAGAAGAGGAGATTCCACATGACTTTTCAGACCATGTACCATTTCATTTATCCGGTTTGCTAAGGGCAGAACAGACACATCCTGCAAAGCTGAGAAAAGTGCTTATAGTTTTAACTTGATCAGTAATATATTGCAATTCATAATCACTTCTTACACCCAGCCTCTCTCCTGAGCACTGTTTTCATTTAATCTTGTTGAAAGCCAAGTGGAATTTCACCCTGCTTCACTGTAATGCAGAAAAAGATCTGACCCCAGGTTGATGATACCATAAACTAGAGAGCAAACTGTGTTACAGGTAATTAATATTTGTCAAAGACAGAGACCAAAAGATATATATTACTTGGATGTCACTTATTTTCTTCCTCCAGCATTTCAGAGCTCGTGTAGTTAAGCACTAGCAGAATGATGGATACATGTGCCACTCTCAACATTTACACTCAGGCAATGATTGATTAGGCATGAGAAAGAAAGGGAGCAGATAAGGTTCATACCCAGAAAAAGTCATTCAATAGTCATTTAGTAGAGGAAGCAAGGAGAAATTCAGTTGGTCTTTAATTAAACTCACAAAAATAAAAAGTTGCCAGTCTACACTTGAGATAAAGAGCAACATCCATGTTGTAAAAAAAACCAAACAAAATTACAGGAAAGGCATCCTTATGTTGAGGTTGAAGAGGGGAGCTGGCAAATGCATTGCTTCTTTTAGATGATCAGGTGCTAAAACCCAAGAAAAAAAGATTTTGTGCTTTTTTATTTTATGTTGTCAAACTATAAGAATTATTTGATGCATTCTATACAAACATTCTCAAAAACATGCTTAGTTTATTCCTCTCCTGTTCACTCTGAACCCTTCATGAACAATGGGAAAACTAGTGAATTTATGACATCAGTTGTAATGCAGCTGTTTCGTTAAGGGAGAAATCATAATTAAATGAGCAACTAGTTTATAATATACCAGTGACTAGAAAATAGAACACTATTTATAATTCTGTTTTCTATTTTTTAATTCTTTCATGAGAGTTACAATTTAATTTTAAAGCCCGGAATAACAGCTGTGAGATAAAAAACAAACAAACAAACTTCTGTGAAAGATTCGAACTGTACGATCTGTTTAGGGAAGGCCCCAGTCAGTTCTTAGTTAACCACAGGGACCTTTCTGAGGCAGAAATTACTAAGCTTGACACTAAAGTTATATATTACATGTCTTAAAAGAATATAAGTTTTTGCCACCCAGAATTTGCATTTAGAAAGATGAATAATTTAATCTGGGAAGGACCTCTGGTGGCAATCAGATCCAGCCTTCACTCAACGCAGGGCTAGCTTTGAACTTGACTCAAAACTCTAATTCAGATCAGGATGCTCGTAGCCTTGGCCATACAGTCTTTGAGAAGTTCTAGAGCTGGCAGCTCCAGCTCTGGGTCACTCATTCCAGAAAGAACAACACTCAGCATTGATTCATCAGAGAAGTGTTAATACTGCTTGGAGTAATTTATTATCATATCAGATTTAAGGGAGAATTGCCTCCATCTTGGTGGAGGATGCAATAAATACCGTGCGGCCTAGCTGCTTTAAGGAAGTGTCCTCGAAATCCCTATACCACAACTAAACTGATTGAACCCCTTGTCACCTATTGCAGCCCAGTCACAGTTTCTTATCAGTACTGCCCAGACTGTGCAGGACGAGACAATTGCCATGCTCGTAGATCTCCATCCTTGTGTCCTCTGGTCATGTTGAAATGTTTTCCCAGGGTAAGATGTTCAGATTTCAGAACTAGCTTCTTTAATAAAATTTATCAGAAATTTAATTTGGACAAAAAGTATGTACTACCTCCCTGATCTTCTGTGCTTATATGTGGAGTAACCATGGATTTTGTGTCTCAGTCATATTGCCAATTGTTAATTCTTTTTTCCGTATATATAACTGCATTGCCCTATGCTATTTATTTCCTACATTTTCTGAATTACTTCTATCTCCTTATGAATTTCACCTCTTAATTGAAATACTGAGCTAGCATTTAGCTTCCTTTATACCTTTCAAATAACACTATATGAAGGCGTTTATAGTGTTCAGAAAACATGTGAGTATATCTGTGCATAATCTGCAATCCAAATAATTTGTCTGGTATCACTGGATATTCATTAACTCAGAGCTTAGTAGCAGTATTATCTCTTACCTAGTTGTCACAGTCCACTCGGTGTTACTGTCTGTTACGCCAATTTAATGTTACAGTCCACTTGGTGGACTCATGATGGCTTGTTCACTGTGAACTTGAAGGGCAAAAATCAAGGCATCCACACCAAGGTGTTAGGCTTCTATCAAACAGTGTAGCTTTATTGTTTTGTCTGTAAAGCAGCATGCAATAGACAGGAAGAGTGATAGGA
>VWPV01014993.1:0-67266 GCA_013389885.1 Geococcyx californianus
CCTTGTGATACTGTGATAAGGAACACCATTAACTCCAACATAGTTAGATCAAAACCATGGCTCCTGGAGGAAATCATAGCATGTTTATGGAGCTGCTCTAGCTCTTCAGTGAGCCTCCAGCCTTCATAGTCTGTGGACTACCTCTTGGAGGATCAGGCTCTCCAAAGCTTTGAGACCCTGAGACTGCATTTCTTGCTGCAATTAGAACTTTGAAGTAGCTTTATCTGTTTATGTCTGTGGCTCTATCACCAGCTGTGCAGCCAGCAGGTATGTGTGATGAAACAAGTCATCTTCCCATCCATGAACTACAATACTAAAGTAGTTTTCCTTGAAGAAAGAAGCAAACCCTAACAATGAACTACGCTCTGCCAAAATCACCTGTGTAATTCTCTCTTTTGGAATCATCCGAGTTTTACCTCTAGCTGCACTGCTGTTCAGTATTTTTAGTTTGATGTGTTGGGAATCCTGAAGAGCTAACATTAATGGATTTTTTATTATTTTAATAATTCTGCAGTATACTGCTTCTCAACCTCAGAAGAGATGGGCTTGTCAGCTTCATTACACCTCAACTCTTTAGTTTTATTAAACAAGTACAAGGGAACTTAGAGAAGATGACTATTTCTACATAAGCAACCTACTTGAAGTAAGCCATAGAGGGGATACAGTGCAAGCACAGAAATTAATACTGTTATCAAGAACAATCTTTACAGAATAACTCAGAGGAAATTAAAACTTTTGATTTTATTATCAGAGTTACTGGTAGATGAAAAAGGCAGAGGCAGAAATAAGAGCAACACATTTTCAATGTAGCACATTTGCCTGTCTTGTGTGGAGGAAGAACAGTTATTTTACCATATTAACTATTCACATTACAATTTTAAGAAAGAGGGAAGCAAATTTTCACACCTGACAAATAAAATAACTCCAACTTAGTGCCCTGAACATAGCATATGATACTGACATTAATTGCCTCTGTGATGTTCAAATCTAACATTTCTGAAACAGGGATATAATACACACTTCCTTGGGTGCTCCACCTCAACTGCAGCAGTATCCGAGTACAAAGATGTTTCCACAGCATAAAACAGATTATAGAAAATTGCTGCAAACATTTATGACTATTAATCTCTTAAGTTACTAGCTAGGATTAGAGTACATTAACAGGCTCAGGAAAACAGGATAGATAAAAAACCGATCTATTTCTATCCAGGCACCATACAGAAACACTAAAGTTATAGCTTAACGGATGGTTCAGGAGCACATCAAAGCAAACCAGAATATATTTTGCTCATTTTCTTTACAGTAGGCAAAAGTTGCTAAAGCAGATGGTCTGTAGTTACTTTCTTACAGACTTCAGAGAAAAGGTATGCAGTGAAATGCGGTTTTTGCCATGATGTCATTTGCAGCTGACAAGCAAAACCTGTATTTTCTACTGCAGATAAGGTGTAAAAAATAAAAGAAAAAAACACATCATTGTGATCCTGACAGCAGAGATTTTTAAAACAATAAAAATTACCAGGTTCACATAAAAAGGCAAAAAAGAAAAAACACAACTTGTTCTCTAGGAGACAGGACATTGTGCAGTCAAGCAGCAGAATAATTTCTTTAACAAGGATGATGAAAGCTAAATGACAAAAAGTGTCCCATGAATCCGTATCTCCAGGCCATTCACAAGCACGAGATGTTAAAAAAATTATTCAATCAAAAAACACAAAACACTGCATAGTCTAATTGGGTATTGTTCTGCAAACGCATTACTCTGTAGTCCCCAACAAATCTAAAGTAACATACTGAGGTTGCAAACTCAAGTACTTGGAGTTTGTAAATATCAGGATTAGGGTTGCCTAAAATCACAAATATTGACCAAGAAAAAACCCAAACTAGTAAGATTTCAGCACTAAAGGCTTGGGACGGGAGTATGGGTTGGCTGCAGGCTGGGGACGTTGTAGCTGGGAAAGGCACTAAGGGACCTTTGCTATCAGGAAGGTAACAAACAAGTCCCATGAAGCACTCACCTGTAATCCTCAACTCAAGTACCCTACTCCCAGTGCCATGGTCTCTCACAGGGTCTGGGATGCTGCAGCTTAAGATGCACTTATGCATTTGTCATTCCTCACGCAACTTCGAGCTTTTCCCCTCTTCTCAACTGCTTCCCCTTCAGTCCCTGCTTCTCCATCAGTTCCAGCCTCCTCAACTCTTACCAGCACTCAGGCTCAGCACATCCCTCAACTTATCCCAAGATTCCTTTATCCCCAGTCTCAAACTCATCCTGCCAATCCTATATGCCTTAATTATGATCATGAAATTAATTACAAAAAATTAAATTTCTATCTCCTTCGTTTTCTTTTAATCCAGAGAGAGTTCATAGTTTTTGCTGCCAGCTTCTGAACTCAAGACAGATCATCTCATCTCATCTCATCAGCAAAGTCACACTCCACCAGCTGAGGAGTCTGTGGAGATCTAGCAACAGGAAGCATGGGGAGCAATCAAGAGTTTGGGCATACTCTTGGTAAGTCTCCGCAAGCAGGGGAAGACCTAGAATGGCATTTTCTTGTCATTACCAAAGGTACATGGAGGATGGTGCAGTGAAATGGGGCAGCTTCAGGGAGCAGAATTTAATACAAGTGTTTCTTTAACAGTCAAGACAATGACTAAGAGTTAAATCAACAAAAAGAGCCTAAAGGCCGTCTCAGAGCCATCTGGTCTCATTTTGGAACTGCTCAGCATGGGGTGCTGATAATTTGTACCAGAATTTCCTGCTATTGGAACAGCCAGTTTCTTGTCTTATCTGGAAACCTCTCATTTCCTCAAGTGCTGCTGAGTATATTTAATTAGGTTTTGAGAGTCTGAATGTTTAGTGGAAGATGTCAAATTATTTTGCACCTACAGCGAGTTGCAGCAGGAACTGAGTGCACAGCAACTCATGCTGAGCACTGACTTCACACTCCTGGCAGGGCGTTTAAGAAAACCCAATGAGCAGAGATCCTTGTGGTTGCTCCAACACACACAGCAAGACACACTGCAGCAGTTCTACACATCTACACTGAAATACGTTTTCACTGTAAGCAACTTTCTTACACTTGCACTTGCCCATCAACAGGTTCACACCAGTCAATAAAAGAAATCATTAGAGCAGAGGAAAGGAATACCAGAGAAGCAAACACCACCGTGACCTGTAAGCCTGGTGCCGGCTTTGCAGCAGCTCTCCACACCACGCTGTCCACTTGCCTGCCAACAGCATTTTCACAGGAGTTTCTCCTGGTATCATTTTTTAGGTATGACAAACTGAAGGCTGGAGCCAGATAAACTCAAGTCAGAATTAAAACTCCAGACAGTTCAGAAGAAGCGGTAAGTTACTGCATGCAGGATAAGGGTTTGATACAAGGCTTACTGAGTAAAATTATACTGTACAGGAGATCAAAACACATCATCTAACAGGTCCTCCAGATACTTCATCTTAGAAAGACATCAGTAACACACGGCACAGTTTATTTTCTCAAATCTCAAACAAACTACTCTGTTCCTACCAGTTATTCAAACACAAGCTTATCAGCCTGACCAGATACAAAGTCTACCCACTGCAATTAAGCCAACACTTTGTTTGCTGTCACACATCTACTTTTGTCCCTTACAGCCTCTGTAAAATCAGAATGATCTTTTCCGTACACATGCCAGAGCTTCAGCCTAGTTACAGAATCTCTCTTCCAATAATGAATCATTCCATTGACCCAGATATAACAGACATACATTTGAAAAACAAGCAGTATAATCCCAACATAGATAACAAGCCCCATGTTTTGGTTTATAAAAGCAGGGATAGTAATCATTATGTAATTAAACAGAGGGATAAGTAGATGATAAAATTGTAATTGGTCTTACTCAGAATGAATTGGTGTCTCATAGTGGTTCATCTGGAAGAACAGGGGACCCTTTCAAACACAACTTGGAATTAAATTCATTACACAAAGCAATGACTTGTGGTAATAATTCACTTTAACTTGATCTATTTGGACACCTTATATAGTGACAAATCAACGCAACTTGGGGCGTATAGCAGACCAACATAACAGTGTGGTTACGTGTCTTGCTTTCAGCTGAAGGCAGCTGCAATGAATAGCAGCCCTTTTCCAGCCTTTAGGCACACATCATCATCTCATGGATGTAAGGGATGGATTTTACCCTTGCCACAGAGTTCGTAAATATTGGAGCCTGGAAGTATGTTTACCTCCCACAGTTTAGAAACAAAGCTCAAAAATGGAATCTCTAGACAATTTTTTCAGTAACAACAGATTTATTATGAGGCAAAAAGGCTTCTAAAAGAACTAAGACAGTAATACCACTAAATCCCCATCAGAAAATCTAGGAGAATGAAAAATATAGGGTGGATAAGACAGAACTGGCTTAAAGAGAGACTAGAGTTACTTTTAAATGGAAGCAAACAAAAAAGAGTTATATACAAAGATGAAAGGGTAAATAAGAGTACCATGTTATTAAGAGCTGAAGTTATGAAATACTGAAGAGAAAAATGTTAACAAAAGAACCTAAACATTCAAAAAATTCTTACAAAAATGTGAAATAAAACAAGAAAGATATATGTATTAAGAAATCAGAGGTTAAAAAAACCAGCAGAACGAAACAGAGTGTGAACAATCCATGAGTAAATGCAAGACAACTGTTACTATCAGGATATTAATAATCAAAAGCATCGTGTTGTAGATTTATTTGGTACTCGGGGAGCCAGTGATGAAGCCTACAGGCAAATTGAGAAAAAGGGTTTGGAGACCAAATGAGAAGCTGTGACTCTGTAGAACTAGTCTCTAAATAGAGAAACCAAATAAACCACTAACTCAACTGATTGTTTAAGTTCATTATTGGGTAAAGTACTTATAGTGTAAGTAAGCAATACAAAACACAAATCATTAGATATTTCAATGAGAATAAGTTCATGAAGAGAAACTGCACTCAATGACATAACAGCTGCCATTACACACCAGTTTCTGTCTATCATCTACAAACTCCCATTCTCTCCATCAGCTCTGCAAGATCACAGGGTTATCCATGCTGGCTGCAAAGTACTAATATAATGAAAATATTAAAACGAAGTTGCGGGGGACAGATTGGCTGGTTTTTGAAGTGGTACCACTTGTAAATGACAAATCCTATGGACAAAAGACTGATTAAACTTCAGTTATTCCCCATACACCATTAACATTTAAATATGGTTTAGCTGGTTTTGGGTAAAGAGATTTTGACTTGCTAATTTCTGTTCTAAGGAATATTAGAAAAAAAAGTCTACACAGCTTTTTAGTTAAGAGCTACAAGACTAAGCGTTCTAAAGAAACAAATGAAGGCATTTGAAATTTGAGTGGTAAAGTTGCACTCAACTGGTGATTTCATCTTTCCCATTTGCTCTATCCTCCAAAAAGCTAGTGCAAATACTATCCAGAGCACTTTCTTCTTTGCTCTTCATGCAGAAAGAGAGCGAAAAAAAGAAAATGCAGGGATCATTTGAGCACATTAACCTCCTTGGAAGAGAAGGGAATGAGACAAGATCTTCAGAGAATTGCATTCTGTCTGTCTCGGCAGTAATGGCATTACACTTGGATGAAAGCAAAATTATGTGCAAGACTGTTGGTTTACTGAAGGGTCAAAAAGAGACGACAGCTGTGGCAGGCGGCAGTAAACCTTTAATATGCCATGATGTACCAATGTGCACATCCTTCAGTGGATGAACAACTGTGGCTAAACAAGGGATTACACCTGAGCAAGCAACGGCATAGATTAATAAATTCAGCATCAGACCATTCAACAAGAGAAGCTGCAGGAGGAGAGAAAAACAACCACCCCAAAATACCTACCTGTTCTGCTACTTCATTTATAAAAACAAATACAATCCCAGTGCTAGTGAAGAGTTTAATAGATTGAAACACGTACATAAGGAAAAAACCCTCAAAACACAGTGGGACCTCAAATCTTTTTGCTGGTGTCTAAGCAGAACTGTTAAGTGACAGATGCTGTATGTGCAGTTTTGATCTCCAGCCTGAGCCAAATTGCTCTGTGTAGGGTGATGTAACCATCAAGAATATATCATTAACTACAATTTAATAAAAAGCCATGGGCTGAAAAAATACAGTTTCATGAAAAAGAAAGAAGGATCTTTCACTTCATAGGGCTGAGTGGGGTAATAACAGGAAAATAAAACCCAGGTACTGCATCTCTTAAGTAGCAAGAATTTCCTTGGTTATTAAATGAGACCCTCCACAATTCACAACCTGCACCCTCTGCCACCACTCACTACCATATTCTACTAGAAACACTTACATAAATACATTATCAATACAAAAGTACGGACAGTGCAAAGGAGTAGTTCTGCAAGTTCCTTTGTGTTGGTTTTAAGATACCTACCTTGCGTAGCAAGTAGCTATAGAGACAACAAACATCAAGAAGCAAAGCAGGCAGGTTGGCAGTAAATTGGAGCCCTGAGAAAGTACACCTGAAGATACACAGTGATGGCATTTAAAATGTTATTCTTAATCCCTCTTAAATCTGAAATTTATTGTATTGCAGCCATGGCTTACTTATAGTTAAAACTTACTATATATTTATGTATTCATTGCGTGTTAGTATAATTCAGTACATCACAAGACAACCACGCTTGTTATATGCCTTTTAGCAACACAATTTTTGCCTATTTCAGAACTTGTTGCTTTAAAATGCACTCATATATTATTATAAGTCTTTCAGTTCAAGGAAGCTCCAAATCCAATAGGCATGAGGGGTGAAGTACAACAGAGATAACACTGATGTGTTTATGGTGATTGAAACTTTATTTATATTTGATTTTTTAAGTTTCCTTATTAATGACTTAATTTGATTTTCCAGTGAATATAGGCTCTTTCTTCCCAAATAGCCCAAATTCCAGAGGTTTAAGAAGCGCAAAAACTCTGAAGAAAGTCACCACTCAAAAAAACTCCCAACCAATCAACAATCTGCAAGAATTAATTTTTTTTTCTTGTTGTTTAGAGCTTTACTGGGCTGGGGAGGGAAGAGGGAAATGCCAACATTTATTAGTTAGTTATAAAAATTCTTACACGTACAGAAGTGAACTAGGATTTCAGAAATCTAAATGTAATAGAACACACTGGTTTAATCTTTACCTATATTCTGTGATTTAAAGAACTTTTAGGTTTTAAGCCACTTATACCCTCATACACCCTACACAAAAAAAAATCCCCCCCCAAACCTCACCACCACTAAACCCAAAAACTTTTACAACATAAAAACTAGACACTACCTGTGCCAAATAATTTCAGGAATTATATAAGAACATATAAGGTAGCAAAAGTAATGTTTAAGTAAAAAATAGTTGTTGCCAAAATGTACATAAGCCATTAGAGATTTGAACCATCAGAGTTATAAGTGTTAAATATAGATGAGCTAAATAGAGAGAGATTCCATTTGTCATTCACTAACAATAAATATGCATTGAATTCATGCAGAAAGTTTGATAGCAAAGCTGCCCTCAGCGTGACTCTGCCAGTAACTAAAAAAAGGTGGTAGAACACCAATAGCAGGTACATAACAAGGTGTACACAAACCCATGATTGCAGAAGCTGCTTACTTCTTGGTGTCAGTACTAACACTGCTGCAACTGGGTTGCACCTCTGGGTCACAGCAAGATGCAACCAGAGGGACTGAGGTAGTAGACAGTTAAAATATCTTCACTACAGCTATGGAAGAAAAATTTTGATTCAGATCAATTTGCACAACCATCTTCCAGTCACTTATCGTATTAAACAAGTCCAATCAAGTGAAATATTTAATATGAGAAAAAGATGTACAGAGACAAAGCAACAGCTGCTTTTTTCAACCTCATTTAATGCTTTAAAATGGCAAGCGGATGCAACTGATGGAGGATGAAAAAACTGGTTTTGCACTCTGATACAGAGGACTCCGAGACCCTCCTCAGGTCAGGACAGTCCCAGCTGTGGAGCTATGGGGCACCAATCACACAGCAGCAGGCAGGAGGACTGGAAACAAAGCCAGGTGTCAACAAAGCAACCAACTAAAGCTCTGCTTGCACCCAACTTTCTCTTGAGAGATTCTAAGTGACTTGAGGAGAAACTCAGAGCAAGTCAAGATTTATCTTCACTGAAAGTGGGACTCCTCTTAAGTTATATAAGCCATAAAGTTGCAGGTCATTCAGTCTGTATTTTTGACTGGCTGTATAGGTTAGCCTTCAAGTTTTGCAAGAGTTTTGCCCAGACAACCTACTCAAACAGCATGAAAATTTTAGTTTTCATGGAAAAACTACATTGATAAATGATATAATAAATAGCTTTGGGTAAAAAGATGGTGGGTTTTTATATATATATATATATACACACATGCATACACACACTCACCTCACATATACGTGCATGTACATATACACACACCTTTATCCGTATCTATCTGCAAAACACTCTTATTTCCTATGACATAATGTCACTGTTCGCTCTCCTTACCATACTCCCCTCCTTCACAAGCTATTCATGCACAAGCTTTGAAAGATACTAAGAGACAAGCAGATTTACATTAAAAAAGATAAGGTTGCTATGGGAATAGAACAACAAAACCTGTTACTTAATCCAACATAAAAAAGATGAGAATTGGAGAGAACTAAAATGAAATCAGAACTGTCACCCTGACTGATAAAGTTATGATCTGCAACAACTGCTTCTTCTCCCTCATTTAGTCTATGCTTCCATGCAAGTTCATTTTCTGTTCACATGTTATTTACAGAACACAATAACTCAAATTAAGACACAAACATCTTCAAAAAAAAGAATTAGAAGTAACATTTTTTAATACATTGCTCGCTACCGTCACTCACTTGTGAACTCTTGTGAAAGCTGAAATACACCCAACTCAGCATCAATACTATGGATGTAGATATGGAATTTGAGATGAATGTTTATTTTATACATAAATATATATTAAAAATAGATTAAATCATATTATTTGCTTTCCTTAAACTACAGTCGATTATTTGCAATAAAGTTTGGCATAGGCTAGTAGTAAATACACATATTTTTTTCCACAGCTGCAATCAAAAGCCATTCTTATAAATTTTGAAGGCAGAATGAACTGTCATACTGCTCCCTCCCACCAAAATGTCAAGGCACCATTAGTGTCAGCCATTTATATCAAAATACACTGTTTATTATCAGAGCTTGATGGAATCGCTTTCCACGTAGTGCAAAACATCATGGGAAGGAATGAATCTGTTTCTTTTTTTAAGCTGTTGATATGGGAGAAATATTTCTTTGCATTCTTATAAATGTAAGGTAAATGTGCTTCCTTCCGTTACACATCCCCATAGCTGCCCTGACTGATTAAATAAGGTGCCATATGATCTCCCTAAAGAGTGAACCTTTAAAATTAATTGGAAATGTGATGACACCTTAAAAGATCCAATTCATAAAGCCTCTACCAATGGATGATCTCTTGACAACATAAAGAACAGAAAGTAATATGGAATGAACTATCTAAAAAATGTCAATGTAATGTTAAAAGACCAGTTCTTATTTGCACTTTAGCTCATCTAAGCTATGCAAAGACCTCCTAAAAAATGGCCAAGGAGCAGATGTGAAGCTCCTTTAAGAGGCTATTACAAGATTTACGTTCCCATCAGCGGTACTAAGGCTGCCAGTACCACAATTTGCCTGTTATCTTCAATATCACCAGATTTGCCATTGAGCTGTTTACGAACAGCAATACCTTTCTCTGCCACCTCTGAAGTACTGGAGAATTCTTAATTGAATCTAACATTGAACTGTTTGGGGATTTTCTACATTGCTTTCAGAGTTATAAATAGTTGTATGAGAAACCAGGATAATATATACACTAATTACCCTTGACTGTGCAAATTAAGCTGTTTTTAATTCAGGTTTAAAACATTAAATTCTCACTGCACAACAGTTGCTGAAGGCAAATGAATGCTACATTTTTCTTTGTCTCTTGCTGCAGCGCAGGCAAAGATGCAGTGAATTATTTTGCAAAGTATCTGCCTCATGTGCAAGGCGTAACTCACAGTTCACTGTGGTCAAGGTGGCATTTCAAGCCTCTCCAATGTACGACAGTGAAGGAGTGGCACAGGAGTTGTGATATTTTCTGCTCATTTAGAATAAGCTCCTTGCATATTTAATTGCCTCTACTAAATAAAAGTGATGATAACCCACCAATTCCTAATTAATTCCTTCTTAACAAAATGACACTTAGAAGAAGAGAACCCCCCATGTGTATTTAAAGCAATGTAGAAAGCCTTCCTCTTGCAATTCTTTTCACATAGGTCCTTACTAGGGTCATTATACCTTTTCCTTGCAATTTGAATGGAAACTGCTAAGTCACCTGCAAAAGGTCAAAGCCATCATAGTTCAAATACAGGTCTCTTGGAAATCCACAGCCCTGCACCCTCTGCATTATGCTGTTCCAAGTTTCTCATTTTGCACTGCAGGGACACATCCAGTTGGCTTCAGTACACAGAGTTCCTTACCGTATATCATTGCATAAAGTTACCATACCTCCCCTTCTCCACGAAAGCTTTGGTTCCCTTCTGTTGGATTAAACGAGAAACTGGTTCAAATAAAGTGGTTTCTATGTTCAAATGTTTCTCCATAGAGTTTGCAGTCCCTGAACATCTGACCCTTGACTATGCAAAAGTAAAGGATAGCCAAGTACAACCATTCTCAGTTATGTGTCGCCTTCTGCTTTCTTTCCCAAGGAAGCACGATATGCTGGTCTAGAAAAAGGTCTACAATTCCTGCCGAAAGGCACATTTGAAATGCTTTTTACAGTTACAAGACTCCTAAAAAGTCTACAAGAAAGTTATAACTATTTGTTCTATCCGAAAAGGAAAAACACCATGCTACATTAAACAGCTTTATTTTAAAATTCTGTTTATAGTTATGGAAATTTTATTCATTTTAGCATCAATAAGTTCTGATTAGCACAATCAGACAAGAATATAAATGAGGTTTTATTTGCTCAGGTTTCCAAACGTGTATAGTAATATTGTTGAGGTTAAGCTCTTGCTTTCCAACCCCAAGTTATATTTTACTGAAAGACAAGTGTGAAAATTGTGGTTTGAAGCCCCAAAATCTCACCACTGATACGCACATCCTGTACTGGAAAAGTTAAAGGCTAGTATTTGCTACTAAACAAGAATCTGGAAGGTTAATTAGGGCAAAAATCAAGCTTTTGTCCAAGATGCTAGCAGCATACTATTTAATATTACCAAAATTTAAAAGTCTAAAACATTGATTTTGAACACGAGCATTAATAACTATAACAAAATCAGAACAATTTATTCTAGAAGGCCTTTTAAAAAAAAGAAAATAAAAGTATTTATTTTCAGTTCTGTCATTTTCCTGCACTTCTGCCAAATCATTTAGCTTTACATTTCAACCACAGTGTCCCTTCCCTGTTTTTCAAGTGTAATTCACAACACTTTAATTTGTGGAGGATTTTTTCCTGCAGTGGGGGGAGCTTCCTAAGTAATGGCTTGATAAAGCTTATGTTCTGCACAGCAAACTCCTCCTGAAGTCCTCTTCCCTTGTGTTCCATTCTCAATGTCTTTTACTTTTCTGCTTGCAGAGAAAAGTGGTTCCCCCTGCCTGCCTTGGTATTTCTGTACACATGACTCACTTGCAGACCTCCAGCGTTCATAAAGCAATGACTTCACCAAGCCACGAGCACCACTAGCTCTTCTTTGTAGGAAAGAAACAGAAGATTAAATATAGCACCCAGAACCCTGGGAATTATCACACTAGATGAGATTACTTATCCATTCTGATCATCATTTATTCTTCAGCAATAGACAACAATAGATACTTCAGAGGTAGTTTAATCAATGAAGACTGCTGAACAGCAAGCTTGGGATGCTTCTGTCTAGTTCGCTATCAAAAGACAGAAGAAACATTAGGATGGCTATTCAATAAGGGTGGCTGTTCAGGTAATGTGTGAAAGCTTTATCTTCATTTTCTGAATCAAACCAGCAGAAGAAAAGCAAAACATCCAAGCTCTAAGCTTTTATCTCTTCAATAGGGACAGCTTGGCAAGTAAAGAAGAATGACTTTAATAGCTGCTGCTGGGGGACAGGGAAGAAGAGATAAGCTGATGCTTTGAGAGGGAAAAAGGAGGGATCCCAGCTAGCTGAGAGAAGATGATAGCCTCTCCTAGAAACAGCTCCTAGTGTCCCCTGATACCACCTCAGGAAAGGGGCAGGAGAGAAGGGTTGCCTGATACTGTAGTGGAAACCAGTTGTTCTGCAACAACTTCCAAAACCTTACTTCTGAAGCTCAGAATTGCCAGTGTTGGACTATGCTAATCCAAAAAAACTGCTGTGAAGAGGCTCTGCCCAACCTTCATGACATGGCGGGCATGCTACATACCTTCAAAGCTTCTTTTCCCAAGGTGTTTGAGACAGGAGGCTGAAGTTATACAACAAATAAGTAGTCGTATACTAAATACCAGGCAGTAATCTTACAAGAAAACTCAGCAAACTGAAGTCCTAAGGCATTCTTATTAAATAAATGACTGTGGATTAGAATAAGTATTCTGTTAGGGGATACTCTTCAATGCTCCCAAGCACTCTAAACTTTTACAAAAAGTATACTGGAATTACTTAATAAATTGTATTGCATTTTAAACCGCACTAGGTAGAAGAACTGTATAAATACAGATGTACAGCCTTCATGCTCAGTAATATTTACAATAACAAAACTTTATTGCAGGATGGAGTACTTGAAAATTCCTTTACTATGTAAAAATTAAGAGTTTCCACCAGCCAAAATTTCTCCATTCATAAAATCTGTTATAAGTTTAATTAGTGAAGATAAAGACAGCATTAGCCGTGTTGAAATGAAGCATTAACTGTCTGGAGGTGAGGATTCAGCTTTAAGGTTAGACAATATCTGCACCAAGAAGTTGCTGTATTTCAAGACAAGGTTTTCTGCTTGGGAGATGACGCAGAAACTGAGGAGACTCTTCAGAGGTATTTAACATCTGTCTTCAAAAAGAGTTTTAATATCACAGCCTTTTCCACACTTATGGAATTAAATATTGTAACAGATAAGAATATATCTGGCATTGAATACAGACTTCTGTGGGTCCAGTGAACTTGGAGAAAGTCCACTAAGTCAATGACAATCTTTTCGTTGACTTGGACCACCCCAAGTTTATACATAGCAAACAGGAAAAAACAAATCATCTTGACGAAGGAGACTATTCCATCACTCAATTCCAAGTGAATGGATTAAGACATTTCTCCATTGCTGCTCACCTTCTTATTGCAAAAAGAATGAAAACAAGCCCTAAAAAGCCTCTCAAAATTAGCATATTCCACTGGTAGGCTGAAATCAGAAAAGCTTGCAATACTAAGGCACAAGCATACAAGATGACTATAGTTGTATTAAAAGCAAGAATTGCAGCAGGAAGGAAAGATTTACACTGGTTCATATCAAGAGGTGAAACTGGGTCGCCAGTGAGCTATCACCATCTGTCATCGGGTAGGCAAAAGATGCTTGGAGTAGGGTAAATTTCTTGCCTCTCAGAGTTTAAGTACCAGGCTGTTTTCCATATTTCATTTCACCATAATAGAAGAGTAGTTGGGCTGGATGGAATATTGGGTTTAAGTGTAAAGGAATACCTAAAATGGGTGTCTTTTCTGATATACAGCAGCGGTTTTGTTTTCTGTTACCCAATCTGTACAAAGCACGCATGGCATCAAACAATTCATAGAAAGCAGAACTCCAAGACTGGTTCGTCTTCTTCTAACTAATTCAAAATGCAAACAATAGTTTCTATCACTGTAACAAACCTTGTTAACAATATACAAGCAATTCAAGATAAACAATTCTGATACTTACTACCGTCATAGACACATTCTAACATTTTGACTATACATGTAAAATGTACAAGGATATTACTGTTAATATGCAAAACCATTATGCATTAAGATACAGGTTAGCTCTGTCTGAAGCTAACTCCTAATGAAAACTGAATTTTAACAAGAGTAGTGTCATAGAACTGATGAAAGCTATTTTTGGTCTCTAAATGGATTCTCACCCATATAGAAACTCCTCACCAAAGACTAAATCAAAATCGCTGCAAGTTTCTAAGAGCTAAAAGGAAACATATCTGTTTTGCACAGGGGAAGGAACTGTTAGCATTTTGCCAACATTCAAGAAGTCTAAACTAAGAATTACACATTTATGACTGCAAATATAGACCTACATGAGTTTTGTTTCAATACAGGAATTAATCAGAAACACACAAGTTATTTCTTCATCTACATTCAATCAACAACATGTTTATGTTTGGTATACCCCTTGTTTTCAAGAAATATTGAAACCAAAAAAAGAAAGCATTCTTGTGCCTTTAAAAAGTGTTTAAACACAAGGAAACGGCATTGCATGACAAAGTGTACAAGGAGAAGATAACGGATGCACACATGGATACTGTGTGAGAGACTACGTTCTTAAAACATACTGCACATATAAACACAAGGTAGCACAAATTGAGACCACATCCATTACTGCAGTCAGATACTACTGCAGCATTCCAAACAAGACACGTATCCTAGAGCGATAGGAAAATATATGCACTAGCGCATCTTTAAACCTGTATAGAGGCAAGGTAAGGCTTCCCAGATCAGATGGCTAGTAAGGATCAATCTGACAAAAAATCAAGCCTGTCTCCTGGACTTCAGTAAAGCCTTTGACACCATTTCTCACAGTATCCTGCTGGAGAAACTGGCTGCCATTGGTGTAGACGGGCACAGCCTCTGCTGGGTTAAAAAATGGCTGGATGACCGGGCACAAAAGGTTGTGGTAAATGGAAGTAAACCCAGTTGGAAACCGGTCACGAGCAGTATTCCCAGGGTTCAGTGCTGGGTCCGATCCTGTTCAAAATCTTTATCAATGATATCAATGAAGGAATTAAGTCTACCCTGAGCAAGTTTGCGGATGACGCCAAGCTGGGTGGAAGTGTGGATCTGCTTGATGGAAGGGAGGCTTTGCAGGGATGGACCGATGGGCTCAGAACAACGGGATGAGGTTCAGCAAGGCCAAGTGCTAGGTCCTGCACTTGGGACACAACCCCATGCAGCATTACAGGCTTTGGGAGGAGCAGCTGGAGAGCTGCCTGGCAGAGAAGGACCTGGGGCTGTTGGCTGACAGTGGCTGAACATGAGCCATCAGTGGCCCAGGTGGCCAAGAGGGTCAAAGGCATCTTGGCCTCTGTCAGACACAGCGTGGCCAGCAGGAACAGGGAGGTGATTGTGCCCCTGTGCTAAGCGCTGGTGAGGGCACACCTCGAGTGCTGGGTTCAGTTTTGGGCCCCTCACTACAGGAAGGACCTTGAGGGGCTGGAGCTCGTCAAGAGAAGGGTAACGAGGCTGGGGAGGGGCTGGAGAACAAGTGCTATGGGGACAGACTGAGGGAACTGGGATTGTTTAGCTTGGAGGAGGCTGAGGGAAGACCTCATCACTGTCTACAATTGCCTGAAAGGAGGCTGTAACGGGGTGGGTGCTGGGCTCTTCTCACAAGTGACAGGTGATGAGAGAAAATGGCCACAAGTTGTGCCATGGGAGGTTTAGACTGGACATTAGAAAGAATTTCTTCACTGAAAGAGTGGTCAGGGATTGGCACAGCTGCCCAGGGAGGTGGTGGAGTCACCGTCTCAGGAGATGTTTAAAAAAATGTATGGTTGAGTTTCATAGGGACAGGGTTTAATAAGGAGACAGGCACGGTTGGACTCAATCTGAGAGGTTTCATTCAACCTTATGATACTATGATTCCAACTATACTGGATTCTAGAATGAACAGGAATATTGTTCACTCATTGATCTTACAGGATCCTGATGTTTAGGATCAACAGTGCATATTAAATGTAGACCCACATCGCACTGTTTCAGTAAGATCCTCTTTATGCCTCTTCCAATCAATATAGGACACAAGATGTGGGGTCAAAACAGGAACCTGATCAAGATCTTTTGCACATGCCCAAGAAAACAAGTCATCCATCACCTCATAAAATGGTATTCCATGTGTGGAAAACCAAGTTTTACTCTGAAGAAGATATTTCTGCTTCCTTTCTGGCATGATTTAATAGAAACAATAAATCAGTAAGAATATGGAAGGTTTGTTTTCATCCTCTTTGGAAATTGCTTTCCAATTTCATAAGTCTCCCCAAAATAATACTAATAAAGAAAGCTGTGGAGATGATGTATGACATTGCTGAGCCTAAGGGTTTAACAGTTTTTTTCTGTATTATACTCAGAATTAAACTCAAAAATGAAAAGAGAAAACAATGAAAACACCTAAACTGACAAAGAAACACATGTAAAATGATCTAGTTTTTAACTGAAATAAACTATCAAATGGTAAGTTATAAAGAAAATCTCCCTGTAGGCAAATTTCAGCTTAAAGGGCCCTGAACAGGAACCAGCCTTCAATGTCCAGATAGTTTCTGTATGTTACAGTAGTTTCTTAGCAGGTTTTTTTGTCATGGTGTGTTTGGGGATTTGAGGGGGAATATGTTGTTTGTTTGTTTGTGTTAGCTGGTGGTGGTGGTGGATGGGATGGTTTGGTTTGGGTTTTTTTATTGCCAAGGCCTGTAATGGCTGGAAGAAAAATTGAATGCTTTTTGTTTGTTTGTTTTATCCTATTCAAAGTGCAGTTGTTATAGTTTCAAAATCCTTCAGGGAATTTTTTTCCCTTACCAACACAGGGGCTTTTGGGAGCCAGGACAGGTGCCATCGGGTGGTCTGATTGCTCAAATTCAGAATTTGGTGGCTGGGCAGAGGGGAGGAGGGTGGCACCACTCTTCCATCTGGCAGCTGTGGTGAGCAGGAGCCACTGTTTTGCTGGGCTGGCAAAGGCATCTTTGAGGGAGCTCTCCTGACTCAGCCCCCAACTCCACGTGCCCTGTGCTGTCCTTCAGAGAGAGAGCGGTCACCACTGCCTGGAACTGCTGCAGACTCCCTGGGGGCTGATGTCACTTGCAGAGGAGTTGCTACCCTACTCACCTACCCTCCCCTACTCCCCACCACTTTCCTACAAAAGAATGAGGAGAGAGGTGCCTCCCGAGGTGCAACATCATGTCCTGCTGTCCATAAATACAACTGCACCGAAAGGAGCAGGGATAGAACTTAATTCGTTTAAAGATTTTGATTACAGTATTACTGTTTGTTCTGTTCTAGTTTGGTATTATATACATATATATTTGTAGTTAAGAACTGTTATCCTTTTCTATACATGTTCCAATTGAAGTCTCAATTTCAAAGGCTAGGGTGATTTTGGGGAAGAGGGTCCCTGTCTCGTCCAGACAGACATTTTAGTTTCCTTAAACTGAGACAGTAGTCAGGACAGTGTTAGAGTACGTGTAGTGGCAATGAGTTAGAAACTTTCCAGAGAAAATTAGTTCAAGTGGATTCCACCCATCTCACCCTCGACATGTTGTTTGAGACACACCCTTTCACCTCCTGCAGAACAAAAATTTCATGCATTAACACACAGAGTCCTCCTTGTTCAATTTCTTTAAATTTTCTCCTTATTCACAGCTTTCTTCCCCCTTCAAACATCCCTCAAAAATTGTCTTTCCTCTCAATTTTCAGGAGAAAAAGATACCTGTCCAGGGAGAACCAAGCAGTCAGTTTTAGCAGTACTAACTACCTGAACACAGTAGAAAATTAAAAGAAAGCAGAAGAACCAATGTCTTTGCTCACCCTAATGCCACTTGGAAAGGCTGGGCAAGCAAACACCCAGCACTTGCAACAGGTAGGGCTGATGGAGGCAGTTCTCCCTCAAGAAATTACTACTCCTCTACTTTATTGCAGTGCAATAAACTGCAGTAGGAAAATAAAGCTAAATTAGCAAGAATAGTAAGACAAGCCAGCTGTCGTGCAAACTGCATAGAAGTTCACACAGTTATGTGATAGGTATTTACCTTAATGACCTTAGAAGTTCACATATTCACTAGTCAGTGACATGGTAGCACATCACAGCCTGCAGCACACTCACCCTACCTCATTTTTGAAACCAAGGAACTGCTATCCAGTCCACCAAAAAGATTAAGTGATATCAGCTGGGTCACTCGGGAGGGGTGGAAGTCTACACAAGAGTTCAGGAGAAATTGTAACACCGTCAGAATCAATTAATGAGTTCACCACAGATACTCACTTAGTTTTGCACTTTGACTGTTCGTGGGTTTTTGCATATTTTATTCATTTTTACCTTTGAAGTTGTTCTTCAGAGTATTTTAAACATAATAAAACTAATGTGCGTGTTTTGAAACTGCTTTCCTAACAAGATACACACTTTTCTCAATTGTTTGCAACTCCATATATACATATGTAATGCTAAGTAATCACCTTTGTGCTCCCCAAGGTAAACAGACAAAGAGACCACAGGATCATTAGTTATACAGATATAAGCATACTTCAATAAACAGAAACCCAAGGGCTCTTTTTTTTTTTTTCATTAGATGCTTTCACATCCCCACTTTGATTAACTGTGAAGATTCACACAGGATAAAGGAAAAAGCGATTCAATATAGGACACTGCAATAAGGGAAGGAGTTTGAAATACATTATCTGTAAGGACAGAGAATGTCAAGGTTTATCAGCCAAGATCAGCAGTATCTCCATTTGTGTAGCTATGCTGCTATTTCATAACACCGTACTGCAGATAGGCCTTGAAAGAACTGTCTTTTTGCTTATAAGCAAAACACAAGAAAAATTGTCTTCTATAGAGTCGGAATACCTGCTGATATATTTTAATGATAGGTTAAAAGTAATATTCTCTAAACCGTTTAACAACTTGTTTTACATTTACAAAGTGCTCTTACTAAAATCTGTCTTGAAATAAACTCAACTACAGGATTCCCAAGTGGATTTTAGAAGCGAGCACTCTGTTCCAAAGGTCTATTAATAACATTCAAACTATTGAAGCAAACGGGTAATGTTAGCATTAAACACATGCCCAGGCTCCAAAGAGCAGAACTGCATGTCACCATTCAGACCTTCTAAATGTTTTGAGTGAGATGGGTTAGGCAGCTGGAAATGCTCAATTCAGGCTATTCAGCAAATTATATCTGGCTCAGTCTCTTATCTCTGCAAGTGACTCCAAGCACTGTAACTCCAAGCAAAAACAGCAATATAACAGCATGAATTTGGGGACATATATACACACCCATATACATATATACTGATTAATTGTGGGCACTGAAGGTTTCCAAGCAGTCCTGCTCCATCCAACCATAGGGGTTTTGGCAATGTGAAAAAGTTTTTTGCTTGGTTTCTTGCTGGTTCTCCAATCTATGAACTCCCCGTAGGTTCTAAACCAGTATTTCACCTACCAGCAGTCCTGGCTGACTGGGGAAGCACTGCTAGACTCAAGGCTGTAAATGGGTTAACATTTACCAAGAAGGGTCATAGGGAGGATCTGGAGAACTACAGGTCTGTCAGTCTGACCTCAGTACTAGGGAAGGTCATGGAGTAGATCATCTTGAGTGCTATCATACAGCACGCACAGGACAACTGAGTGATCAGGCCCAGCCAACATGGGTTTATGAAAGGCAGGTCCTGCCAGAGCAACCTGATCTCCTTCTATGACAAGGTTACCCATTTAATGGACAGGGGAAAGGCTGTGGATGTGGTGTACCTGGACTTAGGTAAAGCCTTTGACACCATTTCTCACAGCATTCTGCTGGAGAAACTGGCTGCCATCGGCGTGGACAGGCACAGCCTCTGCTGGGTTAAAAACAGGGTGGATGGCCGGGCCCAAAGGGTTGTAGTAAATGGAGTTAAATCCAGTTGGAAACCAGTCACAAGCAGTGTTCCCGAGGGTTCAGTGCTGGGTCCAGACCTGTTCCAACATCTTTATCAATGATATCAATGAAAGGATTGAGTGCACCCTCTGCAAGTTTGCAGATGATGCCAAGCTGGGTGGAAGTGTGGATCTGCTTGAAGGCAGGGAGGCTCTGCAGAGGGATCTGGACAGGATGGATCGATGGGCTGAGAACAACAGGATGAGGTTCAACAAGGCCAAGTGCTGGGTCCTCCATTTGGGTCACAACAACCCCGTGCAGTGTTACAGGCTTGGGGAGGAGTGGATGGAGAGCTGCCTGGCAGAGAAGGACCTAGGGGTCTTGGTTGACAGTGGCTGAACATGAGCCAGAATGGGCCCAGGTGGCCAAGAGGGCCAGTGGCATCTTGTCCTGTGTCAGACACAGCATGGCCAGCAGGGGCAGGGAGGTGATTGTGCCCCAGTGCTAAGTAGTGGTGAGGCCGCACCTTGAGTGCTGGGTTCAGTTTTGGGTTCCTCACTACAGGAAGGACATTGAGGGGTGGGAGCACA
Organism: Geococcyx californianus; assembly: GCA_013389885.1. Taxonomy (NCBI): domain Eukaryota; kingdom Metazoa; phylum Chordata; class Aves; order Cuculiformes; family Neomorphidae; genus Geococcyx; species Geococcyx californianus. The sequence goes on from VWPV01014993.1 coordinate 20,403, forward strand.
TCTAGAGAAGGGCAACAAGGCTGGTGAGCAAGCCTGATGAGGAGAGGCTGAGGGAACTGGTTGTTTAGCTTGGAGAAGAGGACGCTGAGGGGAGACCTCAGCACTGTCTACAACTGCCTGAAAGGAGGTTGTGACAGGGTGGGTGCTGAGGTATTCTCATAAGTGACAAGCGATAGGATGAGAGGAAATGTCCACAAATTGCACCAGGGGAGTTTTAGACTGGACATCAGGAAAAATTTCTTCACTGCAAGGATGGTCAAGCACTGGAAGAAGCTGCCCAGGGAGGTGGTGGAGTCACCATCTGTGTTTAAAAGACAGGTAGATGAGTTTTAGGGACATGGTTTAGTAAGGGGACAGGTATGGTTGGACATGGTGATCTGAGAGATCTTTTCCAACCAAATGATTCTATGATTTGAGATATATCTTAATTTAAGGGAGAAAACCTGAAACAGATGCAAAGAAAATCTGGCAGGATGAACAATAGAAGAATACAGTCTGAAAGACCAGAATCATTTGCACTTCAAAATTTAGAAACATTTTCCTCATTACTGCAGTGGTCACTGGAATTAAGTATTCTACTACTAAAGTAATTAGCTCAATAACACACACTTCTCTATTACCAAACTACCACAGTCCATGCCAAATTCACTATTGAAAATATTGAACTCTGAGATCTTAATTGGTGGATTTCCAGCTAGCATCATCCTTTCCATATTCTTTCTGCCATTACATCTGCATAGAACCACATTTACGACTAGTTTTTTTTCAGGAAGTAATTTGTTACATATGGTGTTAATCCTGTTTAACATAAGAAACCTTTCCCTCCTGGATCCTTAAGGTTACCTTCTTCATAAGCAGCAAAACCAAAACTTCCTTTCACCTAAGTTGCTTTCAAACATCACCAAAAAACTTAGATGACATGAAATAAAAATGTAAGACAGATTAAAGGATAAAAAAGTCGTTCAACAGATGGGTGAAAAAAAAATCTTTCATCCTTGCAGAAGGAGGTTATGTACTTCTCCACACCAATCACTACCAAGGTCAAAGCGATCTGAGCAAAGCTTTGAGGTGTCACACCAACACTTCTACAGGTGTTGCCGCTCATACTCCAAGGAGCTGTTTGCAAGTGGCTTACTAGGGATGTTCACAGATTTTTCCATATTACTGCCTCTAATACATCAGTAGTGCCTAAGAGACAAGGAGAACCCTGTGCTATTTAAGAGTTACCTTACCCTCCTGCATCTGAATGTTACCTTAGATATTATCACAAAGTTTTCTCCATTTAGAAAAAGAGTATATTTAAGTTCAACATACCAAGTCAGAATATTTGCCCACTGTGCAATTTAAAGAGATACAACTTCAATAACAGTAAAAAAAGATTGGACTGTGTTAGTGATGAATGAAATATTGGGGTTTTCAGCCTTCCTGTTATACTCATTTCATCTCATATTTCTTACAATTTAAAGGATAACTGTCTAATTATACAAATGTAAATAAAAACTACACCAAAATAAAGTTTAGTCCTTATCTTCCTTACATTACTGAAAAACTTAGAAAGAAATGTTTGAACACCTCCTCTAATTCTCCTGTTGGGGAAACATCCTCCCTTGCTGTTTTGGGATTTCCCTGAGCTCAAAAGGAACAACACTATTTGCATGGCTTACACCACAGCAGCAGGACAGGCCAGACTGACACAGGGAAAACATGGACCCAGCAGCAAGCCAGAACATAAACACTGGTTACAGGCGGAAGAGATCAGAGAAGGAGGCTGGCACATGCTGCAGTATCAAAGTAATCACAGCTGGGTCACTGCACAGGCCAGTCACAGCACCAAGGTCTCTCTCTAGCCACCCCTGTCTTAAGAGTTGTTACAACAAAAAGACACCTATTCACAACAGACATGTGTGCATATACGCTAATTTCCTTCCCAAAGCAGCACTGACTGTTGTGCAGAGGATGCACGTAGGTAATTTGGAAACTACCAGTTCCACCTGCTCTTTGCAGTCCTGGCAACACCAAAGTGCACCAAAGTCACCAGACAGAGAACATAACAAGGGCCTCACCTTCCCTCTTCTCCTCACAGGCACCTTAGCATTACTAGGGATGCTCAAGTGGAATGCACACTGAACAAGGCGATCACCAAGAAAAGCAAGGAACTTCTGCTGCTGCTATGAGCATTGACCTCAATAAGGCGAAGAAAAATTACTCAGAAGAACTGAAGTGGCAGGAAAGAGGGACCTGAAACGCAGCACAAGTTCCAAACACTGAGAATTGTCTGGCATAACAGGAAAAGCAAACCTCTGAACCACTGAATCGGTGCAGTGATAACATAGCACTATTGCTCATGAATAAACTCATTCCAAAGTAAACAGAAGCTGCTGCAATCATCCCCAGTTACAGCAAGAATTTAAAGTTTCCAGTTAAAGAAAAACACATATTGCATCTATTATATCAGCATACCTACAATGCATACATTACTAATAACATTCCTAACGTACTCAAGAACCTTCTGCTTGCTTTGAAAGCATAGCCCTATGCAGTAACTTTGGAGAGAAAAGAAAAAGGTTATATTAATTCACTGTTAATATTTTGTATTGTTTAAGATACCTATCGCATGCTCGATTTCTAAACTCAATGTGACATTTGCATTTCAAAGTCTCTGTGCTTCTGTTCCTCTATTACAGTCCAAATCCGGAATCTGGAGATTTATGCATAGCCCTGAACTGGAAGTTAGAGATTATTCTATTGTTACCTCCAAGACAGCCAACAAATGACACCAGAAGCAGCTGTTTCCACAGCAGCAGCATCTTCGGTCACCTGAATCCGTAATTCTTGTTCAGTCTCAGGTGAACTGTATGTTTAGTCTTCCAGGTGGCAAGGCTTAACCTGTTAAAAAGAACGAATAACATTGAATCCCATGATGATCCCTCAGAACTGGCTTCCTTGTTAATGTACTTCTTAATAAATACAAAGTTGACAGATCCTCAAAGTTCTTTGATTTAAGCCTCAATGGAAGTGTACTCATTTATGTGTGGATACAAGGTGTTAGAAGCCATACAGTCCAGCAGGAGCAGAGCTGACAGGTAAGTTGATTTTGTTGTTCCTAGTTCTGACCAATTTCCAGCATTTGTTTATTTGTAAGAAACAGTAGTTTTAAAGGAAGAGAGAGTACATGAGGTGCAATCATACACAAAGTACAGTAGATTAATGCATTTGTTACGAGAAGAGTGTGCACTGCACTGATTTAATTAAAGCTATGCCTAAAGTTTCTTTTCCCATCGTTTTCTATACTAGGACTTGTACCCAATGTGCAGCACAGCATTGTAGAAGTCTAAAAAGGAAAACCTAGCAACCAAAAAAAGCCACTAGTGAGCACACCTCTCTCAAGTGCATCAGGTGTAACCACTGGCTGTGAACTAATTTGCTAGCTTCCATTTCTACCTTTGCTACTGGCTAGATGATAAACGGTTTGCTAAGGTCTACTGGCCTGGATAAAACATTGTTATTTTTTTTCCTAAAAAAGCTTCACAGTAAATTTTCTGAAGTTGTACAACAACTGTGGCCTTTATATTAGTTCGTGTCACTTCCACAGCATCCTCTTTCTTCAGAGGAAGGGTGGCTGGGCAAAACCTGGAGGTTCTGCAGTACACAGACCAGACCAAACAGTTCCTTCTGGGATTAGCCTATGGATCAATGCACAGAAATATTATGGTCAAGAAAGCAACCATTAACTCTAAGAAGCCAAATCTGAGATGTCCGAACTTGATTTTTCCAAGTGAACTATATTTCAAATTACAGTTCAAATTACACATTACGTGTCTGAATTTCAAGCTAAATAACCCAGAACACACTTGGATATATCCACATGTTGTGACTTGCTAGGAGAGTCACAGCTCCCTAGAAAAACACTGCATGGCCCTTTGCCACAAAACCCGTATCTTTTTGCATCCTGTGATCCCCAGTAACTCAGTCAATGCTATCAGCTCCCCCAGCAAGGCTGAGAGCACTGACAGCACCTCCTCTCTTTTGCACTGTCAGGGAAAAACACTTGTTGTTCAAACTGAAAATCTGGGTTTGGTCACTCCCCACCACCACCCTGTGTTCCCAAGGACCATCTGCAAAGCCTTCCTTTAAGGAAAGTTATCCATGGGCAGCCCAGAACCAGAGAGGCAGGACAATTAAATGCCCACCAAGGACACAGTCCCATCCATGCTGCTGAGGACTGACTGCTTCTGCAGCCATGAGAAGCCACAGCTGTGCCAGTGTCACCAGCCTGGCACCGAAGCATAGAATGACCCAAGCTGGAAGGGATCCACAAGGCTCCTCAAGTCCAACTCCTGTCTCTGCACAGGACAGCCCAACACTAACACCATGTGTCTGAGGGCATCTCAGGATATGCCCAGTTTTGGACTGCAACACTAAATCCCGCTTAAGTTCACCATTCCAGTCCATGGGAATGAGCCATTTTACAGCTGTAACATTTGCCCTGAGAAATGAGGATAGCTGGAAGGTAGAGAAGGGGAGGCAGCAGAGCAGGAATACTAAAGTAGGTCACACTTACGTCAGCTTTCTTGTAATCTTACAAGGGAAGAAAAAAAAAATATAGAAGGAAAAGCTAAATTAATTTGATTTTGTTCTTTAAGTGCTCTGGGCAAGGCAAAACATAATAGATCCATTCCAGGCAAGAAAAAAGTGCTTTGGTAGAGGCTAAAAAAATTGAAAAGTTTTATATGTGGGTATAAAATCAAGAATAAATCCCAACCTCTGCCTGCACTGTATTTTAATAAATTTTAATATCTTAGAATGGTGGTTATCAGCTAGCTAACCTAGCAACATTTAAACTACTTTAAAATCTTCATATTGTCCGTTCTGCAAGATTTTCCTAATCTAGGATCTACTCCTAAATACTGCAAAGCAGAGAGCTACCCACAGCCTCCACACCCTTCCCTTCATCAAAGTCACCACTGCTAAGTCAGAGGATGGTATTCAGTTGTTTACAGACCCTCAGTGAGTATTTGTCACTGGAGTAAGCAAGGTGCTTTGAAACTGCACCAAACACCCATGTACCACTGCAACTCAGCTTTAATGCTACTGTATTAATCTAAAATTTAGAATCCCAGAGTTAACAAACACCCATTATGTTAGAAACATTGCAGTGAGTTACTTTTCATAATACATGTATTCTAATCATCTAGTACATGGAAGTAATCTGCATCAAAGCTACTCACTGCCAATGCAGGGCTTCAAAAATCAGGTGACAATTCTTAGCATCTTTGTTGTTCTCCAAGCTCCTTGTGAAGCCTGACCACTTTTCAGATCACCCACATTCAGAAAGAAGTGAAGAGCAGAAAATTCCCAGCTCCTTGACATTTGATTGTACTATTTCAATATATCAGATCTTTCAAACAGAGATTAATGCGATATTAATAGCAAAGAATAATTTTACCACCCCCTCATTTTGCAGAAGCAGAGACAGATCCACATAATTTCGGTGCTTTTGGAAATAAACAGATATAAGTTACCTCCACAGAAATTCAGCACTCCATATGTAAAGGCCAGAAAGAATAAAAGACAAGCAGAAACTACTGTGGTTGGAAAAGACAGTGAAGAAAGAGAGTAATACCCACAGAATACAAAATACGAAATATATTTATATTTCAAAAATTAGAAAGCTTCCCAGTATTACACAGGGCCCTGGTTTCAGGATAAGCTTACAATATTTTAAGAGAGTCAGAAAGCAAACCTGTGAAGTGGTACAAAATTACTATGAAGAATAACAGATTTAATTTCTTTATTATACACTACTTTGACTTTCAGAGATAAGTAAATTCTCATGAGTTCCTCTGAGAAGATTTTGAAGACAACCACATGACAGCAAAAAAAAAAATAAAAAAACAGCAAAACATTATGCAGAATGGATGCGCACATAAAATGCCATTTGATTCTTCTTCCTTTAAAATTAGCTTTCCAAAACCTATACAATTTGAGACCGTACAATATAGCAAGTGATGGACAGGAATGCCTGAAAGAAACAAAGTCTGGGAAAAGTTAAAGAGTTAGTAATTTTATTCAGTGACCTTAATTTTACTACCCAGAATAACATGCAAAAAGCAGTAGTTCCCCAAAGGTGGAATTTTTATTTCTATATATAGAAATGGAACTTGCCAGGTCTGGCTGACAAGTTCAAGTTAAACTTGGAGTTTGAGCTGGAGGAATTCTTTGTGTCATTGAGTTGAAAGCAATCAAATTCCTGGAACTGAGGAGAGCTACAGAGACTAAGGACTTAATTTCTGTATTGACTACAAACCACAAAACAAAAATAAACTGAGGTACTGACACTAGAGGTCAGCATATCTTCGCAAAGGGAAAAAATCATTAGCATCTCATGCTGATAAATTATGAGATTAACACTCTAGTTAATTATAAACTCATCTCTACAAGATTTCATAAAACTGAGGTGCACTGATTAGTGTGGAATATACCTCAACTTCAAGAAGCCAATTTAATAGGATAGGGAGCATTGAAAATATCTATTTCTCATTTCCTTCAAAATGAAATTTCTTGCTGTGAAAGATTACCCAAAACACCTTGCTTCAATGAGGAACACCTACATGGTGGACTTGGCTACCACACCACCAATCCAAACCACTGTCTCTTATAGTCCATATGCCAAGATTTTCAGGAACCAGGACCATGATGAAAATATTCTGGCTTTGGAAAACAAAGCGTGTAGTGAGTGTACGCACTCAGTAAAAAAACCAAACCTTTCAAAGATGCTCCAATTGTAGGCTTTGAAAACGCAAAATACAATAAAATCTATAGAAGAACTATGTTTGCATATAATGATCTTTCTGTAATACTAGCTAATCTCTAGACTTTGCTTTGATACCAAGATAGCCCAGTTCACTGGGATCTGTCTCTAATAAATGACTCCAAGTCAAAAGTGCTAAAGATAGAGAGGCATCAAGTCAAAGGCAGATCTTTCCAACACCTGTTATTTGTTCCATTGACACAGGCATGGTACCAGCTCAAGAAAAGAACTCAGAAGGGATTCCTGTCACTTGAAGGAAATACTTAATTCAACTCTGACATCATCCAATAGGCAAATCTACAGATTAAGTTAACCAAGTAATTTACTGCTAGAGATCGGAAAGGCTTTGAAAAAAAACTACACACAGAGGCAATATTGAATATTATAGAGCCAGTTTGGGGCAGCACACTTCTGAAAGAAATGCAAATGCATCTAACACAACTGAAAGACTACGTACATAGGAAATGACCAGTTAAAAGCTAAGAAGCAAGACAAAGACTAAAAACCTGCTAAGCAATACTGTGGCACATTCCAAAGAAAAGCTTAAAAAGGTGCTCCAAAGAAAATCATAGTTGCTCTGACTCCTTTGGGGTCTCATTACATCTTTGCTCCACAGCTGCACAGTAGCACTACTCATTAACAAGGAGGCTTTGCAGGTACAAGTTGTGAGGCTGCCTGTGGCTCTTCCTCAGCCTTCCTATCCCTACAGGGATATCAACAATAGACAAATCATCCTGATGAAGTTAGACCGCAATTGCAAAAAAGAAGGAAGAAAGTTTTAGAAAAACGCCACCACTACCAACCTACTAAGTAGGATTAAAGTAATCTCCAGTGTGTCTTCAGCAGAGACTTAGTTAAAAGCATCATTTTAAACAAAATTAATTTGCAAAAGCTTAAAATACAAGAAGCAGCAACTGTTCTGTGGAGAGTTTTCTTTCAACTTCTCTTGCCTCACCGTGTTTACTGACTTTCAGCCATGGTCCCCTGCTTCACCTGCCCCATCCATCCTTTGCATTTGATCTAAATCTTTGGTACATGGACCACACAGGTGGTTCTGGTTTACAGAGCATCCTCCCTAGACCTACACTTTAGTCCCTCCATTTCCCACTGGAGCAAAGAACATTTGTAGTTATTGGATACCCACTCTCCTGTATGCTAATTTTTCTACAAATAACATCACTGAGCAACTCTACTTTATACTTGATGTCATCATGACATCAAGAACCTCTCTGAATACACCAACAGATTTACTGAATTTGGTATCTGCAGTTCTTCCATTTAAGAATTATGACCACAAAAGAAAGCTGTAACTCAGCTGAGCCTTTTACCATCGGGAGTTATTTCATGTCAACAAAAGCAGTGAAGCTGCAAAAAGAAAATAATTAAGGAATGACATCTATCCTAAAGTAGGATTCCTGAGAACTTTTAAGACCAATGCCTTCCACAAGTCAGCATATCAACAAACTGAGAGCCTCTTTAAATATAGCCAGAGGTCTGTTCTTTGCACCACCTGCATGGACAGCCCACCTCCCATGAGAACACTTCACAAAAGAACTAGTTTTGCTTTTTTCCCCTACATTTACTGGGAAATGTTTAAGCGAGTCTCAACTCTTTAAATTTAATCAGCTATAAGATACAATTAAAAATTATTAAGCCTTTTAAGCAATACTAACTCCAAACCAAACATATGAGGTCTGACAAAAAAAGACTAATCCTACAGCTCAGTACCCAAAAGTGGGAGAGAAGAGAGAAAGAGATGGCTACAGAAGATGTTCTAACCTGTCTCAGTGAGACAAAGCTCAACTCAATTGCTTCACTCAGTCCAAGCAGGAGCATGTTCAAACATTGACACCGCCTTATGCCTCATCGGAAAATGCCAGCATGCAAGAGTGAATAGCAAGTTCATATAAAGTTTGTCATGGATGAGGCTTAGAGTGGAGAGATCCTAAAGATCAAGTTGGCACTCAGAGAAGCCCATTTTTTCTTAGTAGAAGATTTGAAAGCCAAAATGATGGAGGTCCTCAACAGCCTTTCAGAGAATGATCTGCAGAATTGCTTTGAACATCAGCAATATGGTTATTCAGCTGTGTGTGAACTTAGAAGGGAACTATTTTGAAAGTGATCATAGCTGATTTTCTTAAGTAGACTTACTGCCATAATTTCAGGGTTTTTTGTGTCAGACTGCACAGATGGAAGATCTATTCTGAACACAGCGAATCAAGTTTGATATGTTTAGTTACTGTCATTAAAAAACTGTCTTTTTTGTGTTGGTACAGTGAAGGTGTTACATAGTAGGTTAAATTTTCAAATTAAACATACAGATATTCAATTACAAGAGAACGACATTGCTCTTCTCTGCATTACCAAGAAATATGCACACATGGGTAAATATGAAAGTTCATGAGATAAAGCATATTTGGACGTAAGTTCACTCTTGAGACTTTAAGACCTATCTCAATACTGTTCATTTTGTCTGTTCAGTCAGTCCTAGCTTGCAATTAGCCAGTTTATCAGAAAAAAATGAAAATGTTTTCTTCCCATAGTATTTTGAGACGTTTTAGTTGCAGAAGCTGCTAGTATTTTAAACAAGCAAGACCTCTACTCACAGAAGAATTAAGGCACCTAGCAGACAAAACATTCTATGACAACGTTACCCACACCACTATCAGCCAAGACATTTGATGTCAAATGGTGAGAGCATGGTCCCAATACAAGTGGCAAGAGCGGGTTCTGTCCTTACTGCCAAGGGATGGCTCTGGAGCACCAAGCAGCAGACTTGAGGCTTTGCTGCAGTGTTCATCTGCATACAAACTCACTTCCAGCTTCCAAGTAAAATCTTATCTTCAGCGCCAAAATTGTATTTCCAAATCATATAAGGGAGGAAAGGCATTTTCAGTGTCCCCGAACTTTCAGGCTGCAACTTCTCCATAAAAATCCTTTACCTATAGTAAACAGGAATTTTGTCTATCTAGCACAAAGTTTAAAATTCCCTACAAGTATTAAAATTTTTTAAAAAATACATACGTTCATATTCACCAATCACCAAAAGCTAACTTCTGCTGCTACTTTAAATATCTCCATTTATCACCATTATTCAAATAAATTCCACTATACTTCAGATTATTACATATCTGTCCAACTCAACTATACAGCATCAGAGCAACAGTTTCCTGCATTTCAAAAACCTATGAATAACGTACTGTAATGTTAAAAGTGTAATGTACCCACGATGACATGACCTGCACTCTTGTCCGTTAATTCTTCCTTTTTTGGAATCACAATATATCAAGCCAATAACCAATTTCAAAAAGTACTATCCTTCTCTCAAGAGTGGCCTGTCACAAACAAAGTATTTACTCTGTTATTTTCAGGCCCCTATTCCTATAATTTGTGTGCCTGAGGCTTTCCCCCTGTAACTTAATTTCAGATGCTCTTTTGATAACACATATTGGTCATCACCTTCAGCTGGGCATTCCAAGACAGGTACTTCCAAAGGTCAAAAAGTCTTTGAACCCAGATGACAAGTTGTCTCAAATCACTTCAAAATTATCTAAGGCTCTAGAATTATGGCAAATAAATGAAAGCCATTAAAAAAACCTCAAATATTAATTTGGATGAAATACACCTTGCATAGCTGCAGCGACTTCTCTCAGTGGCTTCCACAGCTCAAATGACATCAGTGTCTGCATTAGCATTACCAGCTCCCCAGGGCTGCCAGAGTACTTGCTGACCATCAGCACGTACTTCGTCTCTGAAAAGATGACTGACCTGCGGCAGTTAAGGTTACTTTTATTAGCCCTTCCTCATTCCCATGTAAAAAGCCTTTGTATTAACATATGGAGAGTGGTCTCTGGTGAGGCACAAATAATTATTTCTTTCAAAACACCTTTGGTTCCATCTCCTACAAATCATAATTTCAAAAGCTTCTTTTATCCTGCATGGTTGCCCAAATCTAACTCATCACTTTCCACTGCATACATAATTTCACTTTGATATTCCTAGGCCAGAACAAAGTTGATCTGTACATCTCACCTCGTCCCAGGTGGCATTAACATCCCTCTCCCACAGGGCATCGCATCACCTGGCCAGGGAGTCCTGTGAATTCTGATCAGGGTTTGCTGATCTGGTTCGGTAGGTTACCTACAGCAATTTGTCAGTAGCTTTTTCTTCATCAAAATTTTAAAGACTGGCATGTTTCCAATAACCCTAATGCCCACAGTAATACCGCCTACTTCAAGTACTATTTTATAAGCGGAATGTGTGCTTTCTCCCTCATTTCTCCCACACACAAGTGCAGTAGCTACATAAAATCAGGGTATCAGACAAGCAACACTAATTCTACCCTAAAAAAGACTTCAGATCCCATAAGGCAGTTTCATTTACCTGAACTGGGGCATCTAGGGAGCAAAGAAATGCAACAGAGTAACAGAATGTCTTTGAGCATTTGTAAAACCAAAACCCAAGACTCAACGTAACCCCCACGCATTTTCTGAAGTCTTCCCAAAGATGAAAAAACAAACAATTAAACCATGTCACCAGAAAAACACTAGCATACTCTATCCACTTAAAGTGTTGACAGAATGAAGTTACTCTGATTTATATAGCTCCCTATAACAAATATTGCTGCTTTTAGTCTCCGAAATACTCCTCAAAATGTACACTCTAGGCCTCCTGGTCTCCCTCTCTACAGAATGCCATAGATCTCTACCATGCATCAGGAACTCAACATTACTTTAAGTTTTCCTTAAACTGAGAATATTAAAGAAAAAAAAAATCGTTCTGTGCCTAATAACTTTATAGCTGACAAGTTAAGCACTAAGTATGCTTTGGACTTGAAAAAACACAACTATAGATTTTGTATGTTAAAAAGGTTTTGCTAGCCATGCACGTGTTACATGCATACATACACACTTTTACAGCTAGCTATTTATGAAAAGATGCATATAACAATATAACACATACTAAACAGTCAACTGCAGAAAAATCCATTCCCATCCTCTCCCCAGAAGTCTCAAATTAACGCTCAGGTACCTTAAGGAAAATACATTCATCTTAAATGGCATTTCTGTCATACTCATAACTCAATACAGGCAAGAAATCCTCAATGCATGACCATCTCTTTAGTTACTTAAAACACCTTATCAAGACTTAAAACATAACCTGCATATTGCATTAATCAGACATTTTCCAGAAAGAACAATACAGTTCCTACTTTGTTTCCAATGGAAAAGGAAAAAAATTCCTAACAGGGATCTGAGGACAAGAGCCTCCAAGTGCCTGGGCTCCACCTGCACCTCTGTAATCTCAATGCCACCACAGACCTTGTGGCTTCCCACATAGGTTTGGACTCAACTTGGCTTTAAATGGAAAACGTCTCTAAGAGTTTATATTTTGAAGTCTTTGATAATACATGTTAATGCAAATGTTTCCGGTCAACTTATAGTGAAACATCACATCCATTCCCACGCTGCTTTTCAGAGGTAGGATGGACAGGTTTTCTGCACTGGTTTTGGTTTGGCTTTTTTTTAACCACTAACAGCTTTACATATCTTGGCAGGGAGTCATTGCAAACAATAATATATCAAAAACCCAAACAAGCAATCATATTACATGACTGTAGATGATTTCTCCTCTGTCACATTTATAAACTAACACATAGGTGTGCATTTAACGTTTTACTATTACACTATCCAATTGTTTCTTCTTGACCGACAACTAGAAAACAAACTCCCTAGTGCAAAGTTGACAGAAGATTGACGTAAACTTGTTGGTGAGGCACATTGTTTGATGTAAGCAGTGATGGAAAATCTCTCGTCTTTCCATAAGCCTCACACACAGGTTTTTCTCCCTCTGAGCAGAAGCAAGCCAAGAGGAAGAGATGACCTAAAGGCAAACTGACCACAGACAGTCCTGACTTGTTTTCTCCCTCATGGCCAGATAAGCAGAGGAAGAAGCCTGCAGGTCAACACAGGGATCCTTTCTCATTTCTTCTTTAGCTACTGGACATCCACAGTTTTTGCCATGACAGGCAAGGACAAGATGTCATATCACTAAACCAAGAGCAAATCTTTGCTTCTAAGGTCAGCACACATCCGAGTACAACAGTTTTTAAACCAATATGCACGTGATGGATAGATTTGATGGAAAACTCAACTTGGTGGCAAGACGTGGAGCAGTTTGGGTGGAGAAACAAACAGCAACAGGCTTCTCTGGAGAGTCTTCTGCTCCAAAGCTCAATGCAGCTTCTCCATCGCTGGAGGTGCTTTGAAGATTAAGTGTAATGCTGGGCCACACACAGTGGTCCATATCAAGGCAATTACTCACAGTAACTCAAATAAAATCATCTCACATGTTTGAAGATAATGCACAAGAAATAGCACTGAGGGAACGTGCCATTGTAGTGCCAAGCGGAGACCTCACGCCACAAGCTGAAGGACCAGCCCCTTGTCCCCACATGCTCCAGCCACAATACTTGCTTACAGCCTCAGAGCTGACATGCCATGGGCAAGAACACGTATTGTCTCCGTTTAATTACAAAAGAAAAATTGATTATCAAGGGTAAGAAACCAGTAGAGTAAAATGGCATATGCACTTCAAGTACACAGGTAAACAAGGAAGGGAGGAGGGAGGGGAAGAAAAAAATGAAAAAATTTGGTTTTTTTATACAGTCTTGCTACCCTTTTCTTATTCTTTTTAAACATATATAGCCTGGGAATAGAGGACCAAGATAGAAGAATTCACCAATATTAGCAAGGAACTGAGCTGCAGCAGATATGGCCACAGGTACCCTTAATCTATCCTGTCTGATTATCTGACTCTAAGTCACATGCAAGAAAATAATCCCCTGCAGCACAGAGCACTGATGTCAAAGGAAAGAAAAGCTCAAAGTCACAGCTGAATGGTTATCGCTGAACCCATTTCAGTACTTTTTTCCCCCCTATTTCTTACTTGAGACCAAGGCAGCTTAATCTACATTGATGTCTATGAAGTTTCACTTTAAAAGTTATCCAGCCCGAGAGACTCTCCTCTTATGAATAGAAATGAAATGCTCAAATATTTTTATGCAAACTTTTTTTAAAAAAGAAACTGCGATATTGCCTGAAAACTTAAATACTGCACTTCAGCCAAAATTTCACACTAGTAGCAGAGATATTAAACCCAAAGTGAGATTATAACAGAAAAAACACTTAAACTGAACTAGCAAGCAGAAAAATACCCATTCGAGGATATGATAAAGCTGTTTACAGATGTTCAGTTGATTAGTATGGCTGATTAGCTTGCACATGACAGTGCACTGTTTAACAGAACCACACCATAATGGTTACTATTAAGATCAGAGAATATGGTATTTTTAATCATTTTTATTTTAATAGAATACTCTTCTACCCCACCTCTTCCCATTCCTCACTTTCTCTGGTTTACTCCTCTTCATTACTGTGAAATGAATGCTGCATTAGTTCAGATACACGCTTGCTTAGTTAACTCACCACTGGAAAAGGACAGCACATGGACCCCTACAATGGAAAACAAAGGGCAAGGAGAAAACACGATGAACAAAGTGACAACACAATCTCAATTTTTTAAAATTTAGACGTAATTATTCTTTGGTTATCCCTGTTGCATTTCCAGGCAGCAAACTGAGTCTCAGCATGACACTATAATTTGAAAAAAGAATACCAGAGGTTAAATTTCAGCTTGAGTTTTCTTCATTGATACTAAGAGAGAAATGTCAGGGTCTATCCCAATATTAATGCATGCAATGAATAACCACAGTTGACCTATGGCTACAAAAATGTAGTAAAGAATAAGCACTAGACTTGTTAGCTGAACAACTGTGAGACTCCTTTTATCCTTCCCACAGAAGGAGGCCTCATTTTAAGGGTTTTTTTTTTTTTTTTAAAGGGCTTGACAAAAAGCAGTGTTTAAATTACTTAGCAAGATCTCTTTAAATATCAGTACAAGGTTAGATGTGATAAAGACTACATTGGATTTACTGCGTAAATTTGACAGCTTTAGGTTAAAAAAAACCTGGAAGGAGCAGAGAGCTAAACAGATAACATTCAGTGGTGATGCACCTAAGAATATCTAAAGTACTGAAAAATCAATTTCTTGACTTAGGAACCCAATTCAAATTAGGAAATCTGTCTGACAGAGGTTTGAAACTCATGGAAGGAAAAGCAGATGGAAAGGGAAGTTAATTGGTTTGTGAAGTATTATTAAGAGTACCTTGATACAAAATGCCCTGGTAGGAAAGCAAACCTGCAGAAGAGTCAGATAGTGTGCACGGAGTCTGCACCAGGGAAGATGCAGAAAGAACCCCAAAAGTAACGTTTGACATTCAGGAGTTCTACTTCATCCTAATCATTATCTTGTTCTGAAATCATTCATGGCACAAAAGCAAGTTTGAAATGCAGCTTCAGAAAACGCACACTCAGAGCTTTGCTAACCAAAAAAGCTCCACTTCTCAATTATCACTTTACCTTTTCTTCACAGAGAAAAGAAAGTATTTTCCTTAGTGTCAAACGCGGAAGCGGCAACCAAGCCCCAGACACCAGAAGAGGCTGTTTGTCTTTGGGATCTGAGGTTCGATTCAAGTCTTAATGCACATGGCATTGCTCTCACTATTAATCATGTACTGCAGACCAAGAGAAACTGCCTTTCCAGAATTGACCTCAAAGTAAATTCGTAATTCCTGAAGAACCAATAAATCCACTGAACCAAAAAGCTCAGTGCTTTCACAGTGGGCTACAAGTAGTCAGGCTGCTTTACTCTCTTTAGGCAGATTCACTACCACTTTTTACTTAAAACGCTGAATAGAAACTGTTCATGTAGTTTAACAACATACTTGTGTTTTGAGCCAGAAGAGGTCAGAAGACAAACAGAAACCTTTTATGAACAGCAACACTGGAGACCTACAACAGTCTGTGACTGGATTTGTATTACCCTCTGCTGTTGCCAAAGGAGCTAAGGTTCCTGAACAGTTCTCCCTAGTACTTTTTTTTTTTTTTTTAAAACCCCAAGACCTAGGAGAGCACCTCTTAGCACTTTCCAAATGTTCCTAACAGAACTCTAGATCCACTGCATTATGTTTTTCTGATGTCACCCTCATTAAGAGGGAAGATCCTCTATGAAAAGCAAGACATATGTACCCATTACACATTAGATAGACTCTTACATCCTTGCAGGGAGCAGTTATTCTAAAAAAGTTGAATAAGAAATTTTAATATTCAGATTCATGCCATATGTCATAGAAGATGTCACAATTACTTAAAATATCTGGGACACCTTTGCATCTTTCATTGTACAGAAGATGGATGGAGATAAGACCACATGCTGAAACAAATCTTATACAGAACATACTATGCTTGGCTTTAAATCAAAGCAAGAACACAAAGTAACCTATGAAAAGCCTTGTACAAGAATACCTGAAGCTGTACTTACAATGCATATGTTTCTAAGTTAGAAAAAGTAACTTTAATTCTTCAAAGGGTTCTGGAACCTTTTCTGACTAACAAGACCATTACATTCATCTGACCACACAATGAATCCCACGAACTACTATTTTTCAAAGCCTAATGTTAAAGGGGGCTTTCAAGACTTTTCACATTTTTATAATGTTAATTCAATCTACATCTATTTGACATACTGGAAAGAAAGAACATCATAATAGAATTTGGGCAATTGAAAAAGCCTTGCTGGGACTTTGTTTCTAGAAGTACTAGCTTGCCTTAGACCTTTCAAGCTAAAAGATGTAAAATACATCCCAGTGAAAAAAAGAAGGGTTGTATTTTTAGAAGTCCTCCACACAACACAGAAAAAATCTTGTGGAATTTATCAAAATAATATATCACTCAGGACTCAGGAGGATTTGCAAAGGAACCAGATAAATAACACAAATAACAAGCGTGCCCAGAATTGCAGTTGCCTGCAGTTGTAAAGTAAACAGGGGCTGAAGCCAGCTCTGCAAGACACTGCTTGTAACTACAAGAGGCAGACGGAGGGACCAGCTTCACTGAGCAGCAGCTGTAGAGACACAGACCACATAAGGCTTGTCACTCCATCCCCTGGGTAACTGCGGTTGTTGTTTGCATCAAACATCTACCCAAATATTGGGTGTGACTTTGCATGGTAACTCTGAGGCTCTGATAGCTAGTGAGGGCAAAAAGTCTGCTTCCAAAGCAAAACCTGACTTGGTTCACGGCAAAAAGAGAAGCAAAATATACACTAGCACTTTTCTACCCTACAGCATATTCCCCCCCTCCCCCCCTCCCCCAGTCCATTATGCCTCAAGTTTAACATATATGAAGTGTTAATGTGGTTAATGCATTGCATCACTGCAACAGTAACATTTCCTTCGTGCAAAAACAAATCAGCTCTCTGCTACAATACCTGTTTGCATCTCAACTTTTTACAGGTACCATTCAGCTAGTGAAATCACTATGTAATACTACTGCTCAGGAAGTACAGGGATAAACATACCATTCTTGGATTAATGTATTACCACCTTAACTAGGCTTAACGGACAACTCACTTGATCCTTTGGAAAGGAAAAATGTTGATAATTACAAACTGAGAGTTTGAGGAAACTTCAATTATAATTGCAGTGCTTATTCGCCAGACTTTTGCACTACACATTTTTTGAAAAAAAAAACAGTGGAAATGCTGATTCTTCTCTCCCTGCTGCAGGAAACCAAGGGCTTGGAGAAGATTCCCTTTGTTATAGTACTGCGAAGGGTCATAAGTATAAAGGAGATTTTCTTCTGTTTATTTTGATACTTCCAGAGAAAAAAAAAAAGTGATTCTTCCCTTTCCAGATGATATTGTATGGATCAACTACAAGTTCCAAGCCTGGTTCTCTTAAACGTGCCACTTAAGATTATAAACTGCTGGAAAGAGAGTATCCTTGGATATAAAAAGGGAAGTATGTATATGTTATTATCAATTTAAGCGTTTGAGGTTTACATGTAATTCTTTTCACACTATAGCATAAAAAGCTTCAAGGAGCAGACGGAGCCTTCTACCACAACAGTATCCAACCTTGCCAGAAAGGCAGCAGATAGGTGAGGAGTTAAGGGGCTGAAACGACACAGACCTGAACTCATGGCTACTTTCCATTAAGTGATCGAGAGTTCATCTAAGAATGAAAGCAGACTGGAGAAAATATCAGATTTAACCTCAAACCTTACTGCTGTTTTCTTTAAGTTCCACAAGTTTTACTTTTTCTTAAAAAAAAAAAAAATCAGAACTATGTCGAAGAGTCTGGGAGCTCTTTGTTCATTCAGGATAACATACAGGCATGAGCAGTTAACTATGCAAGTTATTGAAGTCTATAACATTAGGATGTTCAGATGCTGAGGGAAGAGAAGATTGTATGTTAAAATAGCTCAACAGTAGAATGTACGAGGTGGTGGAGCTTTGCAACTTCCTTAAGCTGCTTAGCTTCAGATAAGGAGCTTATGAAACTTTAACTCTGGAGTACATTCAGCAAGCGATATCAAAACAGTTTTCAAGTTAAGTTACACTCGGGATAGATGCATCTTCACTACTGCCATTCTGCCCTCTTACCAAAGAGGCCAAAAACCCCAATACCAACCCATCCACCCACCAAAAGCCAAAATGCTTTAGTAGACAAGGCAAGTGTCACACTTGTCTTCCTTCATGTTTCCCTCACACGACATACGACATCTGCACAGTTAGCTCAGCTTCTGAGCTTTGGCAGTATGACCCAGACACTGTTTTGCAGGTTCTGATTGAAACCTGACTACAAACAAGGTGCTTTGCAGTCATCTGGGTAAAGTTGTAGAAATGAGTATAAATACTGCAGTGATTCTAGACAGAAAACAGACTTACAATAAGTTGTTAAGATTTTTTTTATATGAAAATAAACCAATCAGTCCACAATGGAGCTAGTCAAGAACATTCTTGGAAGAGGACAGGGACAAGGTCAAAACCATGAAGTCTTGATTAAGCTGCATCAAAGCTGAGACTTGAATGAATAATCAGACACTCCACTTGGAAGTTGAAGAAAACATGGGGAGGAGGAGAAAGAAAAAAAAAAAAAAAAAAGGTAAAAGTCTACAATCCTTTTCTTGATGCCAATACCTTACGGAAAAGCACCAAGTACCACCATCACCACTTCCAGAGGAAACACAACAGCAGTGTCAAAAACCAGACCAGGGTACAGCACTCACCACAGTGAGTGACAATTCTTCAAGATGCTGGGACCACATGCCTCTCCAAGCAGGGACTCCTGGGGGTTATGCTTTTGAAGAGGACAGAGTATTACTTGATGACGATTCACTTATTTCAGCTGTTTTGTAGAAGGACAGATCTGCAGAAGGGCTTTCTGGTCTACAAGTGCACCTAATGGAAATACTGGAACTTTCTAGTATCTGGATTTTGGTGTGCAAACCAGTTACATCGCAGGGAAGAACTCACCGTAAAACAAAGTGCAAAGCAAAACCAACCACCTTGTTATTTTCCAATGGAGAAGAAAGGAGGAAACCCTACTTGTTCTTCATGTAATAGTCACTGAAGAATAGCATGTTTAAACATAACATTTTTTCTCTTTGCATTTTAAGCTTATCACAAAAAAAGATGCTCAAGTAGACTGAACTACAGCTTTTAAAGCATTAGAAACACAGCTCTTAACCAGAGCCAAACAGATTTTTACTTTCTTTAGCAATACAATAGCAAAGATAGTCAACGCGAGATTCAAATCCAATATATACAACAATTACAGTGAGAAATTGATAAATGCAAGATCTATAAATAGATTAAGCCAAACATATAAAAAGGAAAACTACCATGTATCTGCCACTACTTCAGTAATTGTATTTGATTCCACAGATCGTTTGCTAGTTCTCTGCAAGGCTTAATTGCTTTTTCCACTGTAATTTCAACAGAATGTGTAGAACAGGAAAGATGAAACACAAGCAACAAGAGGAATGGTGCTACATGAGAAATCAGACCCTTAAAAGCAGGGGAGGAAGAGGAAACTAACTCTGTTTTACATTAATTTAGCTACTTCTGGGACAAAAGCACACTTTTGCTTACTCAAGAGAGAAAACAGACAAAAAGAGCCAATCTCCAAGAACAGGAGAATTGTTCCAGACAAGCAGCTGCTGCCCTTTATTTTGCCGAGAAGACGAAAGACCTTTAAGTGTACTCCCACTGCAGCTCGTCAATTACAGCAACAGAGCTCATCAGGGCTGTACACAGCAGCACTGGGCTCCACAGCCTCTGCAGTCTCCAGCACTGGTCCAGATAAACTGTCAACCTACCCAACTCTAAGAAAAGAAAAGTGTTTCCATCAAGAATTTACTCAGCCAAATTCTACCACATGTAACAGAACAGTTTGGTCCAGTAAACATATATACATCTTTCTGTATGAATGATGAGAACTTGAGTCTACAACAACAAAACATGTATTTTTCTTTGGTGGAGAAAATCCAGTATCCAAAGAATTTTCATATGCCACTAATGAAGTACACACAAACTTAACAAGTACCTAGAACATCTCTGAAGAATCAACAAATCTTTATGCAGAGTGGGGGCACGTTACTAAAAGCATATGCTTAAATGCTCAAACAGATGCTAGGGATTATGCAGTGAAGACTTCACGTGAAAGGCTTCAAACCTTAGGAACTCG
This sequence comes from Geococcyx californianus, assembly GCA_013389885.1. Taxonomy (NCBI): domain Eukaryota; kingdom Metazoa; phylum Chordata; class Aves; order Cuculiformes; family Neomorphidae; genus Geococcyx; species Geococcyx californianus. The sequence goes on from VWPV01014993.1 coordinate 40,865, forward strand.
TCTTCTGCTTTTCCCCTCAAAAAGACTTACTCACTTCAAAATTCAGGGCTTCAGTTACAGATGCTTTTTCAGTAACAATGCCAATTTAACCTCTACCCTCACCTAATTATTCACTCCTTAGGTGATGCCAGTACAGCCATTTGTCAAACCTACAATGAAGAAAGTCAAAGAGCTGACACAGGCTAAATTAAAGGGTTCTTAAGAAGATAGGTGACTTGATCCTTTGTATGTCTCCCTCAACTCAAGGATTATAGTTGGGGAAAAAGCTAAGTCATTCAGGCTACCTCTAAGTTTTTACTCATTATTGCAAAATCTTTCAAACCTAGAAGGGATTAAGCAACATATTTAATTTACCTCTATTCCTAACCATATTTCCTTTTTTCTTGTCTGCCGCATTAGTTTTGTGTACTCTCCCTCTCTTCTGCAAGCTTTAACTTTGTTTTTTATCCTGTCAACCAATGACTGCACACAAAGGAGACTTGAAAACTTACCTACTGTGCATTGCTTGGAAGTGCGAAAGACACGAAGATACACATAGCAATGCTTATTTTCCAGCACTACTCAGCCTCAACTAATGAATTCTGAAAATTTTCAGGTAAAACTCTGATTTCTACTATAAACTGTTCCCTCTTCCCTTTTTAATATGGCAGAATTATCTGTAGCCTCCTGACCTCAACAGCTTACTTCAAATTTTAATGTAAAAAGAGGCAAGAAAAATCTTAAAGTGAGACAGAAATTGATATATTAAAATCCCCAGTATACCATGTGGCTGATAAACATAAAACCTCTCCTTACATTTGTTCTAGTTTGTCTGGTTTAAATCAGGTTACAGAACAGAAAAAACAAAGAAATCAATTCACTTTGAGTGAAGAATCAAACACTTTTCCATTTTAACGTTCGAGCTTCATCACAAAAAACAAAAGAAAATAAAATCCCAGAAGATGGTTCAGCAGAGAGTCTCCACATCAAGTCATACCTCTCCCTCAGAGAAGATTCAAGAGTTTCTTCTGGCCAGCCTCCTCAGCTCCTCCTCCATCTGCAGGGAAGTGTGTACATCTTGCTGGGTGACTACACATCTGGCCAGCGGATAAGAGGCTCTTGGGACAGAGGGCAGAAGAGAGCCTGCACTATAATGAAGTGCTGCAGCGATCCCTGTTCTACTTGCACATATCAGCGCATCATCAGGAGACTGATTACCACACCACCTTCCCCCATATTCTTCTGTGAGAAAAGCTGCAGTGAACCTCAGGAATTTACAACACCTCTGACCACACCACTGATCATCAGCGCTTTCCTTCACCTCTCCAAGTCTCCTCGTCTGCAGAGGTGAAATAACAAGCCTAACAGCTCTCTACAAAGTTTGAGCTAGTTCTTTTAAATGGTTTAAATATTCTGTTGTCATTGTAGATCTTAACATGTTTGAAATAATCTGCCACAAGTAGCACTGCACAGACAAGACAAACATTTACCAACTCTATATACAGTCAATTTGCACATTGCCAAGATTTCTGCATATTTCAGTACTGAATATCTAAAGGGATTCCAAGTATTTAGTTCTTCATAACTGCTCACGTGCATCATCTTTCAAGCATTCATTTATAAACACAGCAATACAGACCTTCCCCCCTTTCCATTCACTGGTACGCACTCCCCCTCCAGTAGTTACACTCAAGTTAAGAATTCAGAATCTCATTTTTCAAGAATAGGAAATACTACCCCAATCTTTACTGAACTTAAATCAATAGGCAGCCATCCTCTTCATTCAGCACATCTACCTGAAAAGCTGGACTAGAAGCATTTTCTTCCTGAAGATCCCAAAATATCTGACTTGTGACTTTGAGCTTTTGGCATTTTCCAATTACAAAAAAATGAAGAGACCTACACCACAGAAGAATACACAAGGAAAAATATAATCAAGCACACAAACAATATATTCTGCCTGACTTTTAGCAAAAATTCCACAAAGTATAACCATTTATATATGATTTAATCCAAAAATTAGTTACAAAGGGAAGTACCTGCACTCACAGATAGGAGAACACTCAAAAAAAATCAAGATAGGAACCTCTCACTAACCATCTTCAATGGGGCTTTCACTAAACTTCTTGGAGGTACCACTCAGCAGCACTGGCCATAGATTTAAACCACCAAACACAGTACCCAGTTCTTAAGATGCAGAAATAGTTAAGTATGTTTGGAAAAGCTTATCTGATATTAATATTAACCTACTGGCTTGATCTGTAGTCCTGGGGAATGCTTCGGTTCCCTGTGTCTTGTGGCTTCAGCTTCATTGGGAAGACAGTTACATGAAAACTTAAACCCTGAATCAGTTACATCCATTACTCCTTACAAGCCATTATGCTAACAGATGATTCAATCTACATATTTACATGTGCTTTCATAAAAAAAAAAGTTACAAAATCCATCCTTTCCACTTAAGACTACTCAAAGCAGACACTAATTTTCATACATTTATCTGCAGAGTCAAACAACATACTCAACGTATTTAGTCAACACAAGCAAAAATTAGGACAGACTGAAAGGAAAGAGTCGGTGCCAGTTCTCGTGTATAATGAATGCCAATTCATGTACATAAACATTAGGAGTTTTCCTAAAAAGCCAGATGCAGACCTCAGTGGTCAAGAAGTCACTATCAATGCTCAAAATTAGGATTTACTTAACATGTGACTTTCAAAGGTGGCAAGGCTGTCTTATTGTAACTTCAATCAGCCAATGTTTAAATATATCCTCCTGTGATGCAGCACAGATGTTCTCAATGCAAATGTTTTCATCTGCCTTTAACTCTAAGGCAATATATTGTTAAATCCCAAGGTTAAAAGGAAACAACTGATATCATTAACAGCTCCACTATATGGACCAATGAAGTGAAACTTAAATCAGTACTGATCAACGTGACAGAAAAATTGTTAGTGCTTAATAAGTTCACATACATTTCAAGGGCAAGTACTCATAATAATGTGCCCTTGTAATTCAAAATGGGAACAGCGGCCTACCAATTACTCAGGCAGATACTCCATTGTAATAAAAAATTTAAAACCACAACAAAAAAACCCCACATCACAAAAATCAAAAGGCTGGTTCCAGCCTGAACTCGGCTCTGCTCCCTCCCTCGTCTAAACTCTACACAAGCAGATTTGGGCACACAAACAGGTGATCCACCAGTTTGCTGGATTGGAAATGGGCTCTTTTCACGTCATTCTGAAGATTCTGGGCAGTTGAAAGGCTGCGATGAAGGGCAGCCTTCACTGTAACATCCTCCCTTTTGTGACCATGCCTTTGTATCTCCTTCTCACCAGCCTGGTTGACAGCAGAAGGAACAATGGGCATCAGCTGCTCCTTCCAATATACTTTTGTTTTCTCCAACTATCATCTCTTCAAGTATTCAAAGTGACCAAATTTTAGAGGATATGGGTTGACACAAAGCGAATGCAAGGACTTAATAGCCAGAGCATTATTGGAACAAACTCATCTTCCACCACTTCAATAAAAGGTAGTAGTTAATACAGTACTGACTTTAATGAAGTTTTTTTAATGAAGCCCTATTTTCTGCTAGGCAAGCAACAATAAGAAACTATACAATGTAATTTAATTGCATTATAGCAAGAGAAATGCTTCTATTACAGCCCCCAAGATTCTGCCCCCCCTCCCCCGTAGAAGTTTCCTCCTTGCATCACTGCCAGGCATCTACTCCAGGGCTTGAACTACATCACAGCCCCAAGAAATCCTCCTCACCAGCTAACTATAAGCTTCCAAAAAGAAACATGTGCTCAAGGACACAACCACTGCCAAAAGGAGCTCAAGAATATCCCTACCACAGCCATCTCCCATAACTGTCAAAGTGTGAGAAAAAGTACACTTTCAAACTTGCAATATTTCAATAATAGGCAATAATTGCCTATATAATCATTATCCTACAGTACTCACACCATTACATTTATAAATCCTGCTGGTTTAAAACTGTGTATCGATTACAGCAATTATTTGAAATTATGAAAAACCACTCTCTGGTCTGGTTTTGAGCAATGAAGGATTTAATTTCCTACAACAAAATATTCAGAAAACTCAATAGAAAAACCTGAAATATGAGTTTATTTTTCCTTAACACTTTTGAAGCACTGAGTTAATATTCACTACTAATTTCCACAGCATTTGAATGCTCAGATTTGAAATACTAAACATAAGAACATAAAGGGTCTTAGTCTACTGATCTTAACAATAGAAGGGAAAGACTCAAAGTGCATGTATATATTTGACAGTGTATATGCTAATAGCTCTTGATAACTGCGCTACATTTTGAAGCCTATGTTTTTAAAATAAATACTTCACCTTTATTATTTAACAGTCCAGAAGCATTTTCCCAGAGCATAACACATTTCTGTGGGAAAAAGATACTGGTGGTCAAGCAGCAGAACCCAGCAGAAATGCTATCAACCGATACTCTGCTTTATAAATTACCCTAGTAAAACATATATGCATATACATCCTTTTCTTTTTATTATCATTTACAACCTACATCAACACACTTGCCCAAGATGTTAAACAACCCAGGATGCTGAAGCAAGCTTTCCTTGCACTCATAACCCTCAGCTTTGCACACACAATGACCTGCACTATCCTGTTAAATAAAGTCATCACAGTAAATGCTGGTATTTTAGTCATGAGTTTGATGTGAAAACTACACGCCTATGTCCTACCAGTCCCACTGCCCAGGAAAGTGTTACTGTCTTGCATCTACAATATCAGGACTGCCAAGGATTACTATCTGCTCCATCCAGCACCTTACAAGCATAAAGGCTCACCCTGACCCTTACGGCCTCACCCCCTCAGTGAGGGCACCAATAAGTTGTTGGATGGCAGCAAAGACGAGACTCTGTTCTCGTGGTTTTAGAAACAGACTATCCTCAACCAGCAGGACAGATGGGTCGGCAGAACAGACGCATTCAGGTGACTGCGGAAAGCTTTAAGAAGCCAGGATGAAAACAAAATATTTTATTATAGTCAGGAAAAGTAATGATAGTTTCTGAACCAATCACATCAGTCTAACTTCCCATTTTCTCCATGCAAAATATCTCCACTATAAAAAAAAAAATACTGCTTTAATGGTGTATTAATCTAACACATTTTACTGAGAATGCTAAGAGACACTGACTTCAACAAATGGAGAGTCTTCAAAGGCAGAGATGCATGATTCTTCTGTAAATGAAGTGTGAAAATCAGTATGCTTGCAAGCTAAACAAAATTTATCATTTACTGACCCGCTCTGGATTGGATTAGACAGGATTTCTCCTTATGTAGTCAAGTAGTGCAGTACACTCACAATTATTGTCCTGACCTCAGTACAAGCAAAAGGGACACTGGACATGCTTTACATTAAGTCAGACTGTAGAAAAACAGTTGATGTTCCCCATCAATTTGCTCCAAAGTCAAGTTCACAGCTAAAACCAGCTGTAATTTATTATATTTTGAATTCCATAAAAGACCTAAATATGTTGAGCGATAATACTGTTAAGAACTGTCAAGGCCTACTGAACTGGAACACGCTCCCCAGATGACGAACATGTGATTTCAGCAGAGCTAGAGAAACAGTACAGCTTTTTGCCTTTTTTTTTTTTTTTTTAACAGGCAGAAGAGCATTTTTAAAACAGTTAACACAGGGTGGCCCACTACTCCTTGGACTAAAATGATCTGGATTTAACCCTAAGTTTTCAATGACCTTGAACTAATGTTTTGAAAACTACAGTGAAATTCAAGATCTTACTTGTCCATTGTAATTGCATCTTAACTAGCCAACTCAAAACCAAAGAAACAGCATATAAGAACAGATCTACAGTAACAGATCCAAAGTCTGCCCACATCCAATGCCTCTGGTGCCTCCCGGTCTGTCCACCACAACTGGCTCAAGCTGAACAGGTTTCAATTCCACAGCTTCCCTAGCACTATGCTACACTAGTAGCTTCCTAGAGCAGAAAAAAATGCTTTATTTAGTTTTCCTCATTTAAACACAGTATAAAGAACTAATTTGTAACAGGTGGACCAGTTTAACCTTTCTGGACTTCTGCTGCAATCAGAAAAGCAGAGACACCTGGGTGTCCGTGTGGGGTAGGAGCCTTGCTCCATTGTTAACTATTCAAATTGCAAGCTATTAGGCAGCACACAGGCCCCCAGGATGACTGGGGTATTGGTGCCATTGTCCTCTAAATCAGGGTTCACTAGCACAAAGATTTCATAAGCTTTTTCATGCTCACACTTAACTCCTTGTCATCATAATATGCATTTCCCCCTCAAAATGCACATCAGAAATTTAAATAATATGCACTGTATTACAGAGACTCACATGCTTGCTCTCTGTTTATCTAAGCAGGGAACCACAAGGAATGAGTCTTTTAAACGAAAATGTCTTTTAAACGAAAATGTCTTCCATTCTATCTTTGCATTGTTGCTTCACCCACCTGTATACACACACATACATCTAAAGTTACATTAGCATTGCACAGTGAGTGATCTGATGTTGAGGGACAAGTTTTGGGCAGTTCTTTAATCAGGTTGGGGGGGAAGTCACGTTTAGTTTTTGTTTGGGGTTGGTTTGGGAGGTGGTTTTGTTTTGTTTCTTTTTGTTGGTTGGTTGGTTTGTGGGGTTTCGGGGCTTGGTTTTGGCAGTGCTTGGGTTAAGCTAGAAGACTTCCAGATACAAGAAATAGACAACAGCTCAGAAAAAAAAAAAAAAAAAACAAAAAACAAAACCAAACCAAAAAATCACAAACAAACAAAAAAACTCCAAACCCATTTCAGTCAACTGCTAAATTTCAAGAGCATGCTCTTCATAACCATAAATGTCAGCCTGACTGTCTGGAATTAGTCTCTCTGACAAGAACTTATTTTCAACACTTAAAGGAAATAAAAAAAGTCTAACCTATTGCTGTGAAAGCCACTCAGAGAAAACCAGTTACAGGAAATACTTGCCCAAGTTCTGCACATTGGGGTGACAGTCAGCAGCAGAATTCTCTGATGCAAAACCCATGAGGTTTATGCTTGTATTTTCCAGCACCCAATGACTGACTCAATGAGAACCTCCCAGTCAAGTCTGGTCATCTCTGGCTTTCTCTCCCTATTATGTGAAGCACTTGCTCAAAAGGCTTTTACAGCCCATGTTGTTCTGTCTCATTTTCTGGGGGCTCTGCAATGTTTTAAATGCTTCACAATCCAAACACTGGAAACGGACAAGGTTTCTCCCATGTGCAATCAGAACTTACAAAACCCTAAAATACATGTCTTGGTTTCAAGTACTGTTCATTCTCACTAGGTAAGTTTCTCCAGGAGAGCACAAGTAGGCTGCAGATGTGACTGTTCTGGGCTGAGGACAACTTCAGTAGCTCTGACTGCTGTTCTGCTCAGCTGGAAATGCAGCAGCTTTGCCAGTTAATTATTCTTCACACGGATAAACAGATATAATTTTCAAGAGAAAAATACTTAACAGTTATAGTCTGGAAAACAACCCACAAACTATGCAAAAAGAAAGTATAATTGACTTTAAGGAATAATATTATACAAAATTTTAAAAGTGAAACTTTAAGAATATAAAACTGTTCTTTCACATTATAAAGTATCACTAATGATTCTTTAAATTTTTCCCTTAATGCATTCTCCTGCATCAAATGCTATAAAATCCAGATATTCACATCTACATTAATAAGTTAGGGCTATGACTCTGAACAGCTTCACTAAATCAAAGGTGGAGATGTTAGCATGAAAGAATACTGCAGCTCCATCAACTCCATGTTCCTGCACTTTAATTGCTGACTGATCTTTCCCTATTTTGGCTTAAAGAGGCTGCCTCTGAAGGAATTTAAGCTGAAAAAAAAAAAAAAGATCTGGAAAAGGACTAAAAGGACTTACTGTTACTGCAGGAATGTTTTAAGGACAGCAGCAGCAGAGCAATCACTTCAGAGCATGAGTCCCAAAGCAAGTCTTCTGCTTCTCTGTTTACAGAGATGCTTCTGTAGCATAAATCAGCCTTCACTAACTGAAATAATAAGTTTCTAAACTTCTCTAGACAGAAGCTGATTTCAACGTACCTTGCCATTTAACCCATCTTGACACCATTCACACACAAGAGCTTAAGCAATGCATTCATTACAGCAGTCCCTTGAGTAAGTCATTTCCCATCACTTGTAATTTTAGTAGCGTTTAACCTGAACGCATGCATGCATCTCAGGTGGCTACGTTCTACTGTTCACTAATTTCCAAATATGAACTAGAAGGATACATATTTGACAGAAGACAGACCTAGCTGACAAAGTTAAGCACCAAGGATGGAAACTAAAATACACAAAAAGTAACTTTACAAGTGAACCAATTTCCCATTTTTTAGTAAATAAAGCCCATCCTTGTAAATGTTTCTCAAGTCATTCAAAGTTATCTTTACACTCCAGAGGAATAGTCACCATTAGCCATAATCATTTCTCACCACTAATCATTTCTTTCCCCTTTCTGTAAGCTCGCTGACTCCTCAGAGAGCAGCACTACACCACCACGCCTTTTATCGTTTCCAAGGAGTGAAAAATTTGTTTACAGATTGCAGTCAATCTGTGTCTTCCAGTATTACAGTAAACCCTGGTAACTGCTTACACTCATGTAAAACCATTAACTTATGTCACTTAAAAATCTGTCTCTTCCCAAAAAAGTAAGATGAACCTATCTGCAGAAATTTCCCATTACAATACCACAAGAACAAAGATGTAGCAAAAAATGAAAGACCGTGAGTTTTCTTCAAAATAATCCCCCAAACCACTCCCCCTGCACAAGCAGTTGGAAACATTTATTTGTTGGGGGGAAACTCCAATATAAATATTATAGAAAAGTAATATGAAAATGACATCACTACCTAGAAGCGCAATTTGCTTTTTAAGAATTTAAAGAATTTTTTTTAGGAATTTTGCTAGTTCCATAATTCACACATCCATAAGTCTCCAAGCCTGGGGTTTTGCAAAGTGTGCAGCCAACTGCAGACATGCACAGATTTCTCTGCAAGACCCTAAGGTCAATGGTATGGGAGCTGAGTGACTGCCAGAGCTACAGGAGTTACGTGCAGGGCCAGAGCTTGCCACTGCTCTGCAGCAGCTTCAAACCCCACAGGCTTTCTCAAGAAGTCCAGTATTAGTACTTCCCTTAACATAAAAGGAACCAAGCTGTCGATTAATTAGGGAACCTCTACTTGATTCATTATGCAAACACACACAAAACCCACTATGGAAAAATCCCGCAGCAAATGACAGTGCCAGCTTGCAGATCCTCTGCTCTGAGTGGTGAGCTGCACCTCCTTCTGCTTTACATACGCAGAAAACACCATCGCTTCCAGCTCTAAGCCTGTAGCTGTTTCCCAGTGCAAGGCAATGCTAAGAGTAATAACAGAGACACAAAAATACTGTAAAGCCCGTAATAGCCCTGATGAGCCAAAGGAAGCATCTGTGTAGCACGAGAGAGCCTACAGCACAGTGAGAAATCATAAGGCATCAACATGCCTTTAAACTGCAGCCTCAACATCAACTTAGTAGCATTTTCAGTAAGAATTATACACTTTCAAACTATTTTCCTCAAATGCTTTCATAAATTAAACTTGCCAGATTAGTAGGGAAAGTCTTCTGCATAATAAATAACTCCCTTGAATAATTCCACATGGAGTAGTAATAAATTTTCAACGCTTAAAAGTTAGTTCAGCATTTCATTAGTAATTTTAAATGATTTGTTTGTAACTTTCCGAACACATAAAAAAAATTCTATCACTAAACAAACCTGACATGCCGCTTAAGCTATAGTTCAAGTTCCTCTTGCAAAATATCAGTCAATAGTTTGGATAGCTTGCTTGTCTTTCATACAGTCTTGATTTTTATTTTTCTATTTTTGCACTTATAATAAAAACACTGACATTATTTCCCCCTGCGTAAAAACAAGCATTTTGAAGACAGCTCAAAAATCAGTATGCTAGCGATGTTGTGCGTGTGCGTGCCAATGCCATCAGCAAGGTAGTCACGACTAACCAGTTAGCACCCAAGGCTATGGCTGGATCATTTCACATCAGAATGGACCGATCTCTGATGCACGCAAAATGGGGCTTGGATTTAGGTTAATCATAGCCAGGCACCACACTTAATTGGCAACAAGGTACCATAGTGACACGAGGGACATCAGCAGCCCATTCCCAGCAAGGGATGAATCACAAATAAAACCAAAAACTTCTAAAAGAGAAGGCAAATCGCTCGGTAAAGAATGAGCACCAGAGCAGATAGAACGTGCAGAGCCTATTGCAGAGAGCTCAGAGCCATCAGCTGTGCCGAGACTGCCGGCTACACCGGAATAGCCCTAAACTTCGCCTCTAGCTTCATCCTTTTTCCTACAGATCCGACGGGAAAGTTCTGGTTTTGTCAGAATTCAGCGGAAACCGAACCGGTCCCGAACGACGCACAGAAGAGTGAAGCCATTATTTTAAAAGGAGAAATAAAAAGCTTTTCGAAAAGCCGTCGCTGGAGCAATGGGTGCTTTTTTCAAACCGATACGCGAGCATTCCCACCGACCTCAGAGAGCAGAAAAGCTCCTGGGCTCACATGCTCCATTTTCACACAATTATTAGTACTTAATTAAAAGCAAAGCCAGAGCAGCACAACGTCAGAACTTGAGTAACTCCAGACTCACTTAAAACAATTTTCAGTGAGAAAAAGAAGAGAGGAGCCTGCCCACGCTCGGATTTTCAGCAGTTTCCATGCAGCTGCGCCGCTGCCCCCGGGCTCTTCGCTGCCCCTCGGGGAGCGCCGGGGCGGCTCGGGAAGCGCCGGCAGCCGCGGGGGAGACGCGTTCGGAGGGGAGAGTGGCGCCGCCGCTCCCCGCCACACGGACAGGTGCCTCGCTAACGCAACCAAGGCAAATCAACCCGGCGAACAGCAGCGGGGCGTTCGCACCGGGGCTGCAAGAGCGCGCCCGGAGCGCCCGCGCTGCACCTCTCCTGGAAGAGCCCAGCTTCCCGGCCGGGACCGCCGGCAGCACCACGCCGGCCCCGCTGTCCCCCCCAGCGGGCAGCGAGCCCTCTCCGCGCTGCTCACACCGCGCCCGCCACCTGCGCGCTCCTGCGGGCTGATGCTGGCTGCCACCCCAGCCAAAGCCGCCGGCAGTGCCCGAGGGACAGCCCCGCTCCGCGCCACCGGCCCCGGGAGCTGCGGGCACGCGGGGCCAGCCCTCCGCCACGCCGCCGCCGCGAACCCAGCCCAACTTTGTTCCCCGAAGTTGCCCCACCTGGAGCCGAGCCCTTCCCGCGCAGCCACCCAGCCGTAATCCTGCAGCTGCCGCGCCGCCCGCCGCCTCTTCTGGAGGGGCGAGCGCCGCGCTCCAGGCGGCGGGGCGGGGCGGGACCGGGGGGCGGGGCCGGGGGGGGGCTGCCTCCCGCCCCACCTCCCCCTTTCCCCGCTTCCCATCCTTTCTCTCTCCCCCGAGAACCCGGGGAAGCTCCTCGCGGGGGTGGCTGGGGCGGGAGGGGGAAAAGTGGGCAAAGCGTGCCCCTGCGGCGAGGGAGGGGCCATGTGGGGTGCCCCTTCCCTCTCGGGCCGGGCAGGCTTGGTGTGGCCGAGGGAAGTTGATACATAAGAGCTTAAATAAAATATCTAATTTCTGGGCTGGAAGCCCAGGGAAAGAATCAGGTTCGCGTAGGTCTCTGTGCATGAGCCGGATGGAGATTTTTATTGAGTCTGGCTCCTGTTGGTCACAGTAATAGAGCTGTGTTGCTGTAATTAAAGCTGAGCAGAATTCCCGTAAGTCCCCCCCGCTTTTTTTTAGCAGGTTACACAACAAATAGTAATAAGTTTACTGAAACCTGTTTTCTCTTACAGGATCCCAAAGCAAAGCGAAATGTACGTTATGATAAAGTGCACATTAGTCTGCTCTGTCTCAGTGGAAGTCACAAATTTCACCAAGGATGGATGAATTTGGCTCCACAGCCAAGGTGAAGCTGTGGATGCAGAGGAAAGGAAGGACTGGGTACCTGTCCTCGGCTGCACAGAGGACTCTCGGACATGGTGGTGATGCATAGCTCTCTGGGCATCAAAAGGAAGGACAAGAAGAAAACAATTTGCTTCTTCAATGAGTAAGATTTAAGTTGCTGACACCTCTGTTTCCCTTTCTGTCTGTTTTTGTGGTGAATTATTGAAATATGCTGTCTGGGAAACAGCGGTATCTCCTCCAGGGTCAAGTAGAAACTCAACACAGTATTTGTTGACCCAGACGTAGTGTAGGAGCCCTGACCTAAAGACACCATCTTTACTCTTCTATGCATGTGCAAGTCCATAATTAAGGAATGTCCAGCTCTGAAATGTGTGTAATGAACTTCTGTAATGAAATGTGGTGCTGCTCTGAGAAAGGGTTGTCAAAAAATAAATTATCTCAGAAAAACAAGACGCATTTTTAATTGACGGACTGCAATCATATAGGACTCGTACAGATGATAGAATAATGAATGAGTTACCATTCATGAGCTGAGCACTGAGATTCATGCTAATATGGCTCAGCTTAGCTTTGGTGCAGAGCAGGATTGTGCACTCAGGCTGTTACTGTAGCTCAGCTGATGAATTACAGTATAGAATCATAGAATTGCCAGATTGGAAAAGACCTTTGAGATCAGCGAGTCCAACCATACCTGCTCACTTCTAAGCCATATCCCTAAGCGCTTCATCTACCCATTTTTGAATACCTCCAGGGATGGGGACTCAACTACCTCCCTGGGCAGCCTCTGCCATTGCTTGACCACACTTTCAGTGAAGAAATTTTTCCTAATGTCCAATCTGAACATCCCCTGGTGCAACTTGAGGCTGTTACCTCTCATTCCATCACCTCTCACCTGGGAGAAAAGACCAACACCCACTCCGCCACAACCTCCTTTCAGGCAGTTGTAGACAGTGATGAGGTCTACCCTCAGCCTCCTCCAAGCTAAACAACCCCAGTTCCCTCAGTTTCTCCTCATAGGGCTTGTTCTCCAGCCCCTCCCCAGCCTCGTTGCCCTTCTCTGGACGCGCTCCAGCCACTCAATGTCCTTCCTGTAGTGAGGGGCCCAAAACTGAACCCAGCACTCGAGGTGTGGCCTCACCAGTGCTGAGCACAGGGGCACAATCCCCTCCCTGATCCTGCTGGCCACGCTGTGTCTGACACAGGCCCAGATGCCTTTGGCCCTCTTGGCCACCTGGGCCACTGCTGGCTCATGTTCAGCTGCTGTCAACCAACAGCCCCAGGTCCTTCTCTGCCAGGCAGCTCTCCAGCTACTCTTCCTCTAGTCTGTAACGCTTCACGGGGTTGTTGTGTCCCAAGTGATATGGTAACTCCATCACATCTCTAAAACTCCACTTTGGGCTTTTGCCTGGAAGGTAATATTAACTTTTTGTTTTTATTGCACAAAGTCTTATGATTGGACTAGGGTCAAGCCTTATTTTTACAGAAAACTGTAGTGCAGGTAGGAGCATGGTGTCTGCGGACACCTCTGCAGGGCATTGACTGAGTGTGGACCCAGGAACAAAGCCTGAAATGCAGATCTGCCTGCCTCAGGGGTCTGCCGTTCACATATTCACTACACCCGATTCACTTGGGCTTATGAGAGCTGACAAGGTCATGGACCTATGGCATAGTTCTCCACTTGGAAATATTAGCTTTAGCTGTGCAAGACTAGCATGAGAAGCATAGCCTATATTTTTGTGCTTGACTGACTACAGGAGCTTTTAAAATTTTGAAAATGTATTCTGCATGTTTACCTTCCCTGACGTCCTTGGCCACCTTCAGCCCAGCCCTACATTTTGACTACTTTGGCCAACTAACATATTTTTTCAATTTCAGTTAACTCAAAGACTTCAAATTCCTATCATAGATATCAGTTGCGCCATGTAAAAGATGCAGGGATGTTTTTTTAAGTTTGTCAGAGAGGCACTTCATGATATCATGAGCTCAAAAAATTACTCTAACCTTTGGAGTGACAAGTAAAAAGGGACAGAAAGGACTCTTTCCCTCACCTATTTTATAGCAACCCAGACATGTAAAAATAGTGGGTTTGCAAGTGCATTTCCTGTATTCATTTCAGAAAACACAGCAAACATAGTATCACTGTATACTTACTGAAGATAATCAATTTGTAAATGGGAAACTCTCTGAAGCTAGATGGCATGTTTTCACTCACTACCTGTTACTGTGATGCCCTTCTGCCATCTGGGACGTCTGGACCTGCTGTAATATACATGTTCAATAATAACAACTTAATTGCAAATCTCATGCTGCTTCCAGCTTAATGATTTTTTTCATTTCTACTTGTCATTCAAACATCACTGTTGACATGTCTCAGAAATTATATGAGAAGAACAGGGATCCTTCTACTCTAGTGTGGTCTAATTAATGCCTCCTATGGATTAAAGTGGAAAAAAAAGCCTACTTTAATTCATGAGCATAAGTGTAAGCAGGTAAATGAATATGATATTTAGACTTCCCGAGTAATTAATAACTTGTTTGGAAGAACCAGTTTAACCCTGTTCATTCTGATGTCAGCTGGTGTAGTTCTAAACTATCAACTGAGCGCTTGCTCTCATTAACAACCCCCTTACTGCTCTCTGCCATAGTTGCTGTGTATACTTTCAAGTAATATTTCTCTTGCCGTGTTCACGCTTTCAGCATGTGGATTGCCCATGTAACTGTTTTGCACACTGCTGTTATCCACTGTCTGCTTTAACAAACCTTGTTTTTTCAAATTTTACATGGGAATTTAGCCACCAGGAATAAGTAGAGTCAGATCCACCATAATTTTCTCCAGAAAAATCAATCAGGCTTGTGTCCCAGATGCTTTAACTTTTGAAGACTTTCTTTTACTACTGGCAGAAATGCCAACTAACTCACCTCAAGCTTAAATTGAACTCATATTGCAAAAGACCTCTAGGACATTGTCAAAAAGGGATACAGTCAATGAGACTCGATGGACCATTAGTCTGATCTTACTTCTGACAAACACTGCTATCAGTTTCTTTGGAGGTAGAAAAATGAATTAATTTAAGCTGAAACAGCCACTAGACAGTAGAATATTAAAACCAAAACAATCCCAAACAGTTGAGAATCTAGTCTTCTGTCTTTCTTTGTGTTGGGGTTAAAGCAGCCCACCTTCTCCAATCACATTTTAAGGCGTAGTAATGTCAATGATGAAAACATATGGACGAGATGTCTGATAGTTTGGGTGCAGTTAAATCAGTAGATACTCTACTGTATCAGTTATGGTAATTTTATTTAAAGGTAAGTTTAATGTAAATTTAATCTTTCTAATTTTTAAGAAAGGCTTCTCTCCTTCAGCCAGTATTGATATCAACTTATCTGAGGCTGTGATCTGTAGACTCAGTTAATAGGTTATGCATTTCTCTCAAGACTGACATCAACTGTAGTGACTAGATGGTTTATTGAATATGTGTATCACGAGATAGCATGCCAGTTCCCCAAAGGAAGGAACCTGAAGCCTCCCTGTTGTGGCAGTGTCAGAGGATAACCTGTATTCACTCTTGTGCTTGGCCCATGATCATCTTGCATCATTGATGTTCCCAACACTGACACTAATATCACACATGTGCCTCATGCCAATGGCCATCTCTGTTTTGTCACCATTTTGTATAATTCTGCTCTCCTTAGGCCTAGGAGGCATTATGTTAAAAAGAATAGTGTTTCTAGAAGCATCCAGCAATGGTCTAGTCCAATTTCACTGAAGTCAATGGTAGCAATTCTTTTGGCATCAAATGCAATTGTTAAATCACCAGCATTTTAAAATTTCCGTTTCATTGTCTCCATGAGTTCCTACCCATACTAATAAATGGAGAGTGTAACTGGTGTTTGGAGCAGCAGGAGGAAGGGCCAGGAGGGAAAGGCCCTATCTGTGTTAAGGAAATTAATTATGTGACTGGATTAAACTGCAGCACTGAAAGCCTCTCTTTGCCCTGACGCAGCCTGTATGCATTAAAGGTTTACGCTGCTATAATAACCACAGCGGTGTTGTTATATGGATGCAAATTTCCTTAATATAGTTATGACTTAGATCGTACCACAGTGACTAATACAAAACTGATGAAAGAAAGTGAATTATGTGCAATTGTACTGGAGAGCATGATACAGAAGGAAAATGATAATAGGAAGGTTAAGTGCCCAGTGAGTGCAAACTGATATACAATATCTTGAAATCACAGAGAGAAAATTAAAATGGTGAAATGATTTCACATATAGGTAGATGGAGGCATAAAAGCAATCTATGAACTATGGGAGGAAGAATAGAGCAAGAACATGATATTTTCAGATGCACAGCCTTTCGCCTATGAGAAATGGATAAGTGATTGAAAGCTAATTCAAATAAAGGAGCAATTTTAGCATTGTTTTTATTACGGGTTTTTGTTTGGCTCTTTTGTGTGTCAGTGAAATATTTGTGTATTATTAGATACTCATTTTAATACTGTTACAATAATCTGAACATCTGCAGCTACTAGGCATTAAAATATGATTACTTCCCTATATATCAAGTTATTTTTGCAGTACTTCTGCCTGATTTTTTCATATCTATTAAAATTCAATGGATTCGTTCTTATCATTACCTATTAAATGGCAACCTTGAGCTGAAGTGTTAAACAGAAACAAACCTAATGCCTGGCTAGCAATTCAGTGGAAGGTGTTTTATGGCTGCCCTGAAAGCTAAATGACAGGCTGTGTAACTTTCCTAATCAAACAGAATTAAATATAAATATAAATTATATTCCCACCACCCTACCATCCTTTCTTCAAACAAATTGCCTGATGTACTATTCAACAATTTACTAAATATAGAACATTTTCTAGATTATAGGTCTTAATTCTACCAAAACCTCAGCTTAGTTTATTAGAGAAATGAGATACAGTACCAAGAAGCTCTCACATGGAATGAGGGCTCTGTCAGGATGAGAAATTACTCCTCTTCTGGGTTCAAACTGGCATTTGAAGAGGTGAAAACCTAGAGAGTAAGTGTATCCAAAGGATAACTGTGACTTTGCTGTTAAGAGTTAGAAGACACAAACCAAAGCATAGGCAGCCATTGCCAGTAAAGTAAAATTTTGACCAGCAAAAGAATGGTCCTTCAAAGCACTCTGAAATGTGGTCACTGTCATACTAGAGGGGAGTGGAGGAAAGAGCAGGTTATTCTTCCCTCTCTTCTTCTTGGTGTGACAGGGATTTTTGATTGTACTCCCAAGAACTATAAAGAATCTGTAGTTTTTAAGTTATTTCTGAAATGGTACAATACTTTTTTCCAAATGGATGCTGGTTTTTAGTCATCTCCAAAGCTTTCAGATCTAGCTGGGATATTCATGGCAGTCATGACACGCAAATATTGGGAACTGTCTTCATCATATCATGCATTGGCTAGTATTTCTTAGGGAGCACCCTCCATGCATCTATGGAGTGGTGCTCCAACAATGCATTTCTGTATGTAGAACTTTAAAAATCACCTGACACTTTAAATTTTAATATGATGAAGTAGGGTCAAGATTTAATATTATGCAGTTTACTTCCTGGGTTAGCTAAGGCATCCCAAACATGTCTAAGGGAAAGAAAAGGTAAGTGCACTTATTTATAAACTTTGTCAGCAGGATCAGATGCAGCCAGATAAAAAAAATGAGCATAAATAACACTGATTTATGAAGAACAAAATGAAAACCAGCATACCTGAAAGATAAAAAAGACAAAAAGTGCCCAAAGAGCTTGCATTTGGTGAAGTGTTTCAGCCAGTATTGGTCTCTATGAAAACATATGCTTTAATTCCTACGTCAAGTACTAATAATTCTGAGAACTATAAATACCCTGATGGGAAAACTCTGCATCTGTAATGAATACAAATGACTGTGCAAATGCACTTTTAAGAGAAACAATAAAGAAAATGGTTTGTCAGTGACCCTCAACCAAAATGTTATTGCATCTCAACATGAGAGCAGTTGTGGACCTTAACACATTGAAAGCAAATTTTAAAATCTTTAGAGAATTCTAAAATAAAAAGAAAGACTCTGAGAGCATGCAAGTTGCTAATACCATTGACTGCCAATCCCTCCCTCCAAACTGTGGGAATTGTGTTGGAAATCCTTAAGGATGTCATTGCCATCCAACTAACACACCTCCAAATACAAACGACAGTCACAATTTTAATCAGCACACAATTACATATTTTTTTTCTTTTCAAATTGCCAGTTGCTTTACCTTAACTGCTTCACAGTTTTATTAGTTTCCAAGGAAAATTCTGTAATGCAAATGTTAAGGAATAATGAAAAGGGCTGTGGCTGGATGTAAGCCATTATGCTTGTTTACGGAGGAAGTCCAGCCACTCCTGCAGGCCACGTGGGATTTTATGGCTTGAATCTGAACCAATGATTCTTATGAAATTGGACCTCTCTGTAAGAAATGATCTGCTTTCAGATACAGTGAGACCATTCCCCTAGCCCATGACTATCTCCACAAAGCTTTTTCTTCACTGCTCTTTCATCTTCCTGCTGGTGCCCATTTCCCAGAGTCCAAGGAGCTGACAGAGTAGGATTCTTCGCTGATGCTGAGGGGCTGGGGGACTCCAGCCATCCCGCTGCTTAAGCCAGGCACAGTACTGATAAAACATTTCCAGGAGAAAAGAAATGCCCAAATGACTGTTTCTTATTGTTTTCAAGCTAACATTTGGAAAAACATTGTAACTTTATCTTGTAAAGACATCTGAAGACTGAAGGAATTTGGAGATGCTGGAACTTGTATTTATTAAGGATGATATTGCTAACTCTGACTTACCCTGCTGCTCAATTAGCTACACAGAATATTGTAAGAGTAACTGCATGCACTAGGAAATCTGTTCTTCATCTGCAGCACATCACCAAAAATGAGTGACAGGGCAAAAGGAATAATTTTTAAATTGTGAAGGGAAAAGGTTCACAAACTCAAAAATTACTTTGAAAAGTTTGCACAGTCCCTGCTAAGGACTCTTTTTCTGGTACATGCATTAATCACTCTCCATCTCTATATTATCCTTATTATTCCTTCTAAGCTCACTGCAGGGCCAAGGGTCTTGGGCTCAATTCCTGACACCATGCTTAATGATTGAGCCAGAACCTTCCCTGGGATGAGTTGGTGGGATCTTGATACTTTTAGCTGTGTTGATCGTTCTTGTGACCTTATCACAGTGATTCTACCTATGACTGGCAGTTCCCTGCATTCTTCAATAATTTTATCAAAGTTTTATTGACAGCAATGGCCTAGTTGGCTGGAAGGAAACATCTCTGACTTCAGGGTTAGAATAAATTCTATATTAGGTGTTCTAATCACTGAAATCTTGCATATAGCTATCTCAAAAGATTTACAGACATTGGTTAAAAAAGTGAAATAGAACAAGTTACTGTTTTTTTCTGTATTTTGTTAAACTTCGTCTTACTGGATACTCTTTCTGTTAATTAATTTTTCTTTTACAGTTTCAGGTTAGCTCTAAATGTATTGAATTGAGCGGTTTTTCAAAATATTTTCAGAAATAAACTGGAATGAAACTACCATAAGATATGCATGAAAAGGAGAACTGTGTTTTTTGTCATTTTCAAAGGCTGTGGTTTGTGCTGAGTCCTCTCTCATTCCCATTACATGGATATCAGATGGAATTATACAATGAAAAATTACCTCAGGATTTGATTTCCCATTTCAGACAGTTTTTTTAACATAAAATTTACCAAGTTTATATAAAATTTGACTAAAAAAATCCCCAAACTTCCAATCCCTTGTATTTAAAAGCAACTAAGTAATGGGATTTTTTTTTTTGGTTTTACTTTAATATTGTTTTTATTCTAATCATGCGCTACCATCTCCTTGTCTTCTGTTCCCATAATCCTATTGCCCAAAGTACTTCTTTCTGGTAGCGAACTCTACAGAAACTCTCAAACACGCTTGCAGTTCTGGAATGCAAAATCATTTAAATAGCTTTCTCTTTGCTATTAGCCATTCCCAGAGAATGTGGTCAAACTCCAGAAAATGTTCATTATTGGAAATAGATGTGTATTATTTTTTTCCTATGAATTTTTAAGTTGCCTTTATTATGGCACGCTGTGTATGAAATGAATGTGATTTAAACAGTTGTGCCCTCTACTGGAATAAAGGAAATAATGAAAAAAAAGAACAAAATACCTTATTTCCAAATGCTGTCTCAAAGCAGAGTGCCAAAACTTTTTTTTTTTTTTTTTTTGTAGTATTCTTTAGTCACATCTGAAGACTGGATTATTCTTAACATTAAAACTTAGCACATTATTTACTTAAAGATTTTTTTCTTTTTTTTTTTTTAATGAAAAGGAACATTTACACTGTTTTGGCAGTATAAAATGGCCTTGCCATAGATGAATGTGATGGTGTGGATGGTATGTTAACACAGTTAAGAATAACTTTATCTGTATGAGACTTCTATGGAGCTGTACTATCAGCTAGAGTATGAGAAAAAAGCTGTATGACAAAGTTCATAGAAACTTCAGAGCTTTCAACTATTTAAAAGAAAGTCTGTAGGAGTTGATGCATAATGTGAGGTAGAATATAGAATTTCATATAATACAGGAAAATTAAGACCTCAATGTCTCCTGAAATGCTTTGAGCCAATCCTTCATCTTCCATTAAAAGGAAATTTTATCATTTTCTCTCCTGTCCCCCACTATTGAAGCTGTCGGCTGGCATTAGGCTTGAATAACAAAGAAACAAAAACATATGCTTTGGTAAGAAACTTGTGTACCGCAGCTTCCTAGTGTGGGCAGGATTAGTCACGGATGCCAGCTGAAATACTAATTGACATATTTATACCATCATATAAAATTCATTCAATGCAGTGGCAATAACGTTCTTATCTATAATAGCTGTAGTACCCACATGGGGAACAGTGACAGACTGAAAGCTGGCCCCACACTTTTCTTTTAGCTTAGTAGGAACTTTTCGGGTTCCTCATTTTCCACCTCTTTTAAAAAGTGGCAGCTACAGACTACAGATTAAATGAGTACCAGGCTACAGTGATCAGAGCAGGAGAAAAATAATTAGCTTTCAGGAAACTTAGTAATCAGCAGATGAAGGGGCCGGCATACTCTTGCCCCTTCCTTTGACTCCAACATTGCCCCTCTGTAGTGGAAAGGAAGTTTATTTAGCAGCGGAAACAAAATCATTAATCACAGGAGTAAGTTATCATGTAACCTATAACTGGCTTTATTTGTAAGTAGCTGAATGTGGAAATGAGGCAGGGACAAATAGCATGGGGTCAGCCTTTCAGTCTTGGTCCACTATTAAGTCCGGCATGACTATTGCTTTGAATGGCTACGTGTTTCAAACATATTTAGCTTTATTGCAAAGTCTTTCTGTTTTGAACCAGAAAAATCTTTTAATGTTCTAGGTTAAGGACTATTTAAAATCCACGGTGTATCTTAGCTGAATCAGTGGATGGCAGAAAATATTTTTATGTACCATATGTTTATTTCAGAGACAAAAATCCAGTTCCGTCGCCAAGGAGTTCCAATGCATGATGAAGTGAAAAATGCAGCGCGGTGGGTGAGTAAAGCAAAGGAGAATGGCCCAGAGGAGAAAGAAAGAGGACTAGGCAGAAGGAAACACATTCAGAGGCAGATAAAGAGATTTTAAATTGCAAGAGAGGAAAGGGAAAACTACAAGCCCACGAACTCAGCCACAGACCTCATGCAAGGTGGATAGAAATGCTGCAGACAGATATCTTTCTTAGATTTTGCATGAAACAATAGGGAAAGTTTTAATTTAAGTAAAAAACACAAAGGGAATAAAGCAGAAACAGGAGGCACAGAAACCCACTGTGGCTGTGCAGTTAAAAACACAGCAAGCCCATGTTCAGAAATGATGGAGAAGAGGGAAAGGTGGTGAAAAGGGATGTCTGTTCAAATGCCACCAATAATTGGCAGCTGCCAGGTCTGATGTTCTCTGTGCTGCCCGTGAAGTGGCAGCTAGGACCGCCAGTCATCTCCTGGGCACTCACAGTGAACACTGCTATGGCACATGCATTAAACACGAGAACAGTGAATTAGTCTCTGAGAATCGGGTTCCGTCATTGCTTGGACTGCTGCATAAATGATCAGGTCCAAGAGCAATACCAGCCAACTCCTGGGCAGCAGGGAAGCTCTGCCTGCCCCAGCACAGGTCTCTCCTACACTAAGGAGAGCAGAGGGTGATGCCAGTCTGGCTGTGACCTTCTCTAGCCATGAGCCTGGGAAGGTCAAACACTCCCCATCTCCAGGCAGCTTTTGCAGACAAGTTTGCTCTTTGCTGTTGTAGAATTTCATGAGGCAATATGGACCTAGTGAACTCCAATTTTTTAACTGGTTACAATAATTAGCCAGGGAAACTGGATCTGTAGGCACCTTGTTTACATGTGGGAACTAATTAGAGTCTCATACATAGTCATGCCACTTTATCCACACGCTGAGAGCTGCTTCCCCAGCCCTCTGCCTCGCTCCTTCACTGTGGCTCATGCCCAACCCACTTTGCAATGTGAGGGAAAGGAAGCTTCCCTTCTTTTCACATTTTGTTGAAATCAAACATTTGCTGTGACTATAAATTGTGCAGTGGAAATGCAGATAAAGCACATCTGATAGGAAAGATAAACCAGCCTGGCCATGCCTCACTCATGCCCCAGGATGTATAGAGAGATCGTGCTGGAGCCTTCTCTGCAGTCACCCAGCTCAGTAAATTAACTCCAGTGCTTTACTCATCCTGCTTGACCGCAGAAGCATCTCACTTCTAGTAACAAACCCATAGAACCATCTACAAAATGACTCTTTCCTCTCTCCTCTCCTCTCCTCTCCTCTCCTCTCCTCTCCCCTCCTCTCCCCTTCCCTCCCNGAAAGGAGGTTGTGGTGAGGTGGGTGCTGGGCTCTTCTCCCAAAGGAACAGGTGATGGGATGAGAGGAAACGGCCTCAAGTTGTGTCAGGGGAGGTTAGATGGGGTATTGGGAAAGTTTCTTCACTGGAAGTGTTCTCAGCACTGGCAGAGGCTGCCCCGGAACATAATCGAGTCACCATCCCTGGAGGTGTTCAAAGAGAATTTGGATGAGGCACTTAGTGCCATGGTGTAGTTGACAAGTAGGAGTAGGTGTAGGTGTTGGGTCATAGGTTGGACTCGATGATCTCAAAGGTCTTTTCCAACCTTATGATACTGTGATACTGTGATACTGTGATAATAATCTAATAGGTTTTGCAGACTTCTATGGAATGCTAACTATAAAATACATCATCTATAAATTAAGGTTCAAAAGGTGACACAGAATCAGAATATTAAATAATAGCATCCTTCCCTAAGTTAACTGTTATAGCAAAATTTATTGCCAATCTGGCTACAGCATCTGCACAACTAAAGGACTTGTTAAAGAAAAATGAAACTTGTCTTTCTGCCAAAGTTTGGAGAGGCTTAAACAGAAATTAATATCCATAAGAAACCTTGGAACATTTTTGAAAAATTATCTGGCTGGCAATACCTGCTGCTTTTCAGAGACAAAAAAAAAAAAAAGAAGTGTTTTAAAAGACATAATTCACAGTGCAGCTAAAACTTGCTCCACAGAAATGATGGCGCTTTGGTACAACTACTTGCAAATTTTGTTACTGTTGTTGAGCTACATTTATGCTAATCATACATATTTCTAACAAAACAAATCTGATACATTATCTACAGAAACTGACCATAGGGTCTTGTATTCTCACAAAACATCATGCTAAATATAAGGGACAGAGATGATAATACAAAACTCCATTCTTACGTGCAGGTTCAAGGCGACAATTCATGTTTGCTATCTCCTTTGGATGATCTCTCCAGTATGTGTTCTGGAGGGATACTGCCAGAACAGGAATGCTGCAGTTGAGATGGTCTGCAAATGCATAAATGGTACCTTAACACTAAGAATTTGAAAAAAAGCAACCACAAAAATGTAGAAAAAGTATTAACTTACTTTACTTGTTCTCTCTTGTTGTCCATGAGGAAAAAATGTGTTTGTGTGTGTACACAGCAAATTTGTGGTAGTGATTTCTGTGTAGCTATTTCCTTTTCACAGTGCCATTTTCCATATTCCATCTAAAGAAAAAAAACTTTATTGCAAGTCTCAAAGACAAAGGCAGAGCCTTTACAAAACTTTCTAAATTTTCTTTTCAGACTGACATAGAGGAAAAATCTAAATTGCACATTATTCACAGTGTGAACTACAGCACCAAGACAAAAAAAATTGTCCTGAATTCTCAACCCAATGTGAATTTATTTCCTTAATTTATTTGTTTCCTAATTTTAAAATAAAAAATTAAACATTTTTCAGATTAGAGGTTGATCTTTTTTGACCACAAAAAGGGAACAGCCAAATCCAAAAGCCATTCAAGTAGTGAAAAGATTAAATTGGCTAAAATTCTGTGCATATACAACGTCTTCATTTTCACTTCCTAAATTTTCAATAAAATCACAAAAACCTCACACTTTAACCAGCCTGGTACCTGCTCAAGAAGATATCTGGGATAGATCTGCTTAAAATCTTTTAAAGTCTTATCTTGACATGTAACCATTTGCCCATTTTTTTAAAAATAAAATATCCAGCTTCTTATCATCATAGATGGTAATGGCTCTTCTTTTCAAATTCTGCTGTTCTCTAGTTCCTGTTAATTACTAAATCATATGAGATTAGTAGTGCCAAGACATTTAGCCACACAATGCCATGCTGCTTCTCCCTTTAGTATTGAAATCTGATGCCTACAGTTTCTACTGTTTGTGATAACAGACCGTGGAAAAAAAAAATAATCTATGCTGTTAAATTTTATAATCTGAATTTACTGTCCTCTCGAGGCACCTTATAGGGAACTGGGGTCTCTGGCCTGTTTTTCATTAGACCTGCTAAGGGACATGCCAGAATTCCAGGGTCAGGGTACAATAACAGCACTGTGTACACTGATTGAAAACTTTTGCTTAAAATTACAAGGTGCAGAGAAGAGAATGTCAGTTACAAAGGAGCAGTCAATGGTGCAAATTTAGATCCCAGTTGACAATGCTGAGGATGGTTAGGTGCCGAGATGCCAAATACATTACCTAGAAAAATAAACTTTTATTAACCAGAAGAAGGTAGAGATCCAGAAACCAGGAAGCTGAGCATACTTTTAATGAATGAAATAATTTCATGGATTGTAAAAGACAAAGTGAAGAGATAGCATGAGCTTCTCCAACAAAGTACAGAGCATTCTTCATTCCCATTAATCAAACTGGGAGAAATTCATTTATTCATAGCATTTAAGGATCATCAGGACTGTGAACAATGATTTCTGTACATAAAGCTTTGGTTGTTATGACACCTTCTGGCTGTGGATTTCAGCTAATTAACAGTAATTGTTTTATAAAGAATATATTTAGCTCTGGAGTGTCTTCATATCTCTGAGGCCAGCTGGTTCAACAGTAAAGGTATCGCCACCATATTATCCCATAAGCACTTCTACATATGGCATGATTCATTTCCCCTGTGCCCATAAGGACGGATGACTCTGGGACTGTCGACTCTGTACAGAACCGAGATGCTTCGTGGCTCTGGGATTTCAAACTTGCACAATCCTCCAAGTGCCAGTGATGTAACTCTCTCACGCATATTTGATTGCTGCCTTGGGTGGTGATATCCCTGCTTTTAATGTATGTGCACAAGATGCCGTTGCTGTGGGAACCGTAACTTTGAGGTTTCACAATTTAAAAAAAGAAAGAATGTATTTATAGATTTTATTTATTTTGCTTATGAATCAACATGTTAATATTGATGCAATGGAAGAAGAAAGGAAAACAAATTTCTAAACAGAAATCACAACATCAAACACTGATCTGTTTATTTCTCTCTTCTGCAAAGTTCCTATAACAAGCAAAATTGTAGCAACAGAAAGGGAAAAATTATAAACCAAGAACCAGACAAAACAGGAAGAAAGCAAGCTGCAGATAGCTGAGTAGCTGAATTCGGTTATTGAGATCAAGTTTTACCAGTCGTAGATTACAATGTGGTAGATCAAGCTGCAACACACTGCAAGCTCACCCAAAGGCATTGGTTTAATGCAACAGGCTGCTCAGGTAATCGCATCAGTGGTTCTGGATGGTCACAACACCAGGAGTCTACGTTTGTTTGTAGGTTTTAGGCTCATCTGACCTTCTTTCAAGAGTTTGTGCTTTGAGCAGTTGACTCAGCACTTCTGTCACCACCCAGCACTGCCCTCCCTCACTGACCACAAGAGTGTGGCTGATGTTGGAGGTGTAATTACAGCTTCACTGCAGTGCAAGATAAAATCAGATATATATTGTTAAGAAGGAGAGGGAGAGGAGAGGA